>JASDQU011104638.1:4838-15030 GCA_032191745.1 Picea mariana
ATTGTAACATATTATTTCCTAGTAGCCTTGTCACACCCTGATAATCAAACTTTCATAAGGTCCGACTTCTGCAAGTTCTTGGCAAATACATTGCACCAACAATTTTTAGATTTTAGGGGTACCAAGTTATTCAGGTACCAATCTCACTTTCAATTCATATGTTAATCCATCAAAACTACTCACATCAGGGTTATTTTAAGTCTAGGATGGTGAATGACCAGCCAGCATGTTTCTCTCCCAAACATTGAGTGGTTGCCTATGGTATGAGAACATGTCACCGATGAAGGTTTTTTGCAGTTTTTAATCTCTTTTATGTCTAAATAAAAACTTGAACAATTTGATTTTTTTATGAAATTTTTATAAAATACAAAATGTTTGAAATGACTATGACTTGGCAGAGGTGATCATTCACAATGCAGAGTTTATCAATGTACCCAAGTTCAACCAATTAAAAACGCAGAGAGAAATCAGAGTTTTAATCAATCAAACTGCAAAGGTACTCGTTCATAAGAAGGCGCAACTACTAAACATTCCACCATGAATCAATCAGCTCAGAGATAAGTAAGGGATAGACAACAAAGAAAATGATAAGCCTTCACTCATCATCCATGCACAAAAAAACAGGGCATTTGAATCTATAGGTCTTTAAACACCGAAGTGACGACCATCGATTCGGCTCCTGGTTGATTGGTCGGGCACGAACTGATGACTAAAGGGATAAGGGATGGAAGATAAAAATACAATCTTTTCATAATAATCAATAAAACCCACACAAATTTAAGTCATTGAAATCAAAATTTGGGTTCAACAAGGGATTGCCATTCAACTCAGAGGTTTATCATTCACAATGAAGAGTTTATCAATAAAAATGCAGAGATGAAGGTGCAAAGACTAAACATTCAACCATGAATCAATCAAATTAAATATAAGTAAAGGGATAGACAACAGGGAAAATTCTTATCCTTCACTCAACATCCATGCACAAAAACACAGGGCATTTGAATCTATAGGTCTTTAAGATAAAACCACAATCTTTTCATAATAATCAATAAAACCCACAGATAAAAGTCATTGAAATCATAAGTAGTTTAGGTGATATTATTACATTATCTTTGTGATCTAGAAAATTCTTTTCTAGGATGTTTTGTTTTGAAATTCAACCATTCAATATATTTTGAAGGTTTTTGTTTGTAGTGAAGGTTTTTTGCAGTATGTAAACCCTTTTATTTGCATATTAGACTTTATTATCTAAAATGAAGTATTCGTTATAATTATTCCTTTAGTCAAAGGGTCACTACAATTGTAAAAGACCACCAAAGTAGGAGATTGGTTCATTTTTGAGCAGTTTACTATGATAAGAGTCTATGGTTTGGAAGAGAAGCCATATCAAAAGTGAGTGTTGAATTTGGTTGTTCTAGAGACTGAAAAAAGTGAAATTCAGTCAGTTACTGACTAAAAGGCCAAGCATATTACATTAAATGGTGATCGGATGAATTTCAAGGAAAAACCAAATCTACACAAGTAGGTCACTCATGTGTCTTACACGATATGTGACCAAGACTCGTGACAATATGTAGGACATGTGAATCATAGGGGGAGATTTACTTACCCATTATCATTAGGTCTCACTAGATGGTTTCAAGATGTATTTTGTCAATCTAGTCCAAATATAAATGTCTCTTAGCAATGAATATTTATTTCTCTTGTTATTAAATGAAGAACACAAAAAAATGCAAAACTTAGCATGAATTACACAATCATGCTAATCATTGATTTTTTGAATGAAATTTTTGTTTGAGGTCTCAACTAAGGGAGAATATATCTGGGAATCAAATTCAATTTAGGGACATCCATGCCCAAAGTAGTATGGTTGGATGAAATACATTCCATGTTATTTTCCTTGCATCAACAATCAAAGGTATTGTCTCCTTGGGATAATTGGCATTCGTAAATGCAAGGTGTCTAAGAGACTGAGGGAATTTTATCCTTGTACACGCAACAAACATACCATATGCATTCACTTGTTGAGAAGTGGTGTAATGGTATTCAAGGTGTTATAGATCAAGAGATCCCATGGATATATTTATTTATAATATGAGAATCCCATCTAATAGGGACATCATTTCATGTGTAGGACTCCTTCAATATCCTCAATATTTTGAATAAACTTTATAATCTACTTGCATTATTAAAACCATACAACCAATATTTAATATCATCAAAATATTTTGAATACATTTTATAATCTAGATTCACATTATTAAAAAACTACAACCAATGTTTTGTAGCATCAAGTGCAAAAAGATTGAAAACAACATAACTTATGAAAGAGCTAATATAATTTAACGGTAAAAAAGGCATTGTAAGATACTTTGAAAGCTAAACTTTGTAAGAAACTTATGATACTCTAATATTACATATGTAAAAATGGATTTATAAATTGAATTCCTAAAGATTTGAAATTGTTATAAAATACAAAAAATTTGAATTAAAAAGTTAGATTGAATTTTTTATAAAATACAAAACGTTTGGATTCTCTTATGTTACAGTTTGGGATGCCTGCCAGAGTATCCAATTGGGAATAATAGTGAGCTCATGAATTTTTGAGGAGTTGTATGGGGCCCGACTCACATTATTCATCATATATCATAGCTTGGCCCGACTCACTAACCTAAGGAATCTTGATAGCTTGGCTAATGACCATTACAGATTACGTAAAACAAAATCAGTCTATGAATAGGTATATCTAGATTTTCTATTCATGGAAAATATATTGAATCTTAGGGTAAATGTTTGCTAGCAAACACTTTGAACCTAGTTTGATTTGATCAATTCATTCTTAAGGATTTTGTCATTTGTGGTTAGTTCTTTTTAATAATATTTTTTTAGGACTCTTGTACACTACGAAATCATGTTAAAAAATACGATGCACTCAAGAAATACTTGTTCCATATAGATTCTTGTTCTTGAATTACAATCATACAATATGACACTAAATTATTCTTTGTTAAGTTCAATGCCATATTCACTTTTTGCAATTCAATTCCATCTTACTCATGGTTGTTTATGTTTGATAACAAAATGAGTTCTATCTTTTTGCAAGATAGCTTTCAACTCTTTTCCTTTTCATTTAAAAAAACTTGAATGTGTAGGGACATTCCTTCTATGTGGCTCTTGGTGTATCACCTATTGCAACACATTTTTTGACCTCGTTAAAAATGAATTTATTTTCACCTGGATAAAATGAAATTTTGATCTTTTCAAAAATTTAGATTATTTTATTTTTTTGGGATGCTAAGTTACACTGGTTGTCATTTTGAATTCTATGAGTTCAAAATGAGTAGAGGTAGTAACAACATTGTAGTATGACTGTTATTGGGCTTCTCCACTTCCCTGCAAATTTATCTTATCTATATCAATTATTAAATAAATTCTTTATATAGTTATTGAGCATAATTTTGAGAATTAACTCCTCATCCTATAAATTTTTATTAATTATATTAATTATTCACTCGATTCTTAAGCTTGTTATTGAGTATAATTTTGAAATTTAGTTTATGTTCTTTTAGGTTGCACATTTATTCAAATGAAACTACTTCCCAATATAGAAGGAAAGATACATAAGTTGAATCTAAGTGTAAAGCGTATATATATTCTCTTGGTCCACCTTTATTATATTTTCATTCTTTCAATTGAGTCTTTTTGTTTATTTTTTAAATATTAGATATGTGCATTGATAATTTTGACTTTCTTTTTTAAATAATTTTGAAGTTATTCGAATTTACCAAATTTTAGGGGTCCATATTGAGTTCAATAATATCTTTACATATTAATATCGTGTAAATGAAAATCAAAGTTAGGCATGCCAATTCAATTTACAATGGGTTTATCCTAGGTATAACGTACAAGTTTAGAAGGTACAAACTTGTGAGAAAATAAATTTTGGCTAGTTAAAAAGGGTTGTGGGTATGATTAGTGTTTTGATTTTTTTTTTTGTATTTTCTTGAACACTTTATAGTGATGTAAATTTTCCTCTTAAATATAAAAATGAGGATAGGATCAATATCTAGTTCATTATCTATATGGAATTTTGATATGTAAAGTGCAATATCTACTACTGATGTACATGAGCTTCTTGCTAGATCGAGACTATCTAAGTTTGTGTAAATGGATATAGCATGGATTTACAAGTAATAATGATTGTACATGCTTACACATTTAATAATAATCAATTAATGATTTTTTTTTTCCATATAATCTATTGTACTTCCTTATACACTCCTTTTTAAATTTCCACTATAAAAACTTCGAAGGAATGTTGTTTAGAATTGGAATATTTATATTTAGAGTTTGAAAGAACAAATTACAAATTTAGGATATACTTACTTTAGGATTCTTGTTAGTACATTTCCTTAATGCTTGGCCATTTTCTCTAAAGTAATGGATTTTTTAACTCCTCTGTTGGGATTCTTCATTCCCATCCTTTATGGTTCTTCTAGTTGCATGTGTTATGAAGACTTCCACACTACTTTTGGGCTTCCTCTTTGTGTAGGAAAATTTACTCTTGGATTTGAATTTGTGTGAAATTTTATTCCTTTGGTTATCCTAGAGACTTTTGTAAACATGATCTGTTGATTTGTGTTACATGTTCACATAAGTAATAGATGTGGTACATATGTCTTCCATGTAGACATAGGTAATAGATGTGGTACATATTCACACTTGTGATAATTAGGAATTAATGGAACCATTTTTATTAGC
Organism: Picea mariana; assembly: GCA_032191745.1. Classification (NCBI taxonomy): domain Eukaryota; kingdom Viridiplantae; phylum Streptophyta; class Pinopsida; order Pinales; family Pinaceae; genus Picea; species Picea mariana. The sequence goes on from JASDQU011104638.1 coordinate 9,600, forward strand.
ATTCTCTTCATTTCTCCAAATTGTACATTCCTATGTATTTATTTTGAATTTGAATATAAAGACATCTAAGGAATATTTTATGGGATTTGAATATTAACATTAAATTTTTTTAAAAGAACAAATTACTAATTTGAAATGTAATTACTTTATAATCATAGTTATTACATTACTTTAATTGTTTAGATATTTTTTCTAAAGTAATGGATTTCTTTGGGACACCTTTCTTGAGATGTTCATTCCTCATATCTCCTTCATCATTCTCATCCTTTATCTCACTTGTAATTGTGACTTCTATGAAGGCTTCAATTCTATATTTGGAATTTATTTTTATGTAGAACAACTTATTTTAGAGTTTGAATTTGTGTAAAATCTCATTATCTTACATATCCTAAAGGTTTATGTAGACACAATCTCTTGATTTATAATTCTAATTAATTTGTATAAAATATAGAAAAACTTATATAACATTTTATAACTTCTCTTTATTTTCCACTTATAATGACTATGACTATGGTGTAATAAATAATATAATTTTTTTCAACAAAAAGTCATAAAAAAAAGTACAATGTGTTAAATAAAAAAACTACCTTTAAATTTAAATAATAAAATGTGTATATGTTAAAAATTAACTACCTAATAACAAATTTATATCATGAATTTTCATATACTAAGTAACATTGTACTTTTGGGAAGAAAAAAATGAACAATACTTTCATTAAAACCAACCAATATACATAAAATCTTATAAAACATAAATGAAATCTTATAAATTCAGTACATGATAACAACTACATTTAATATTATAAAATATAAATGAAATTTTATAAATTAAGTACATGATATTGTGACTTGGTCGTCGGGGCCCAGCCCTGTGGCCAAGTCGTTGGTGTGCCCATGGCTTGGACACAGGGCTGCCCCCCCGCAGTCAAGTCCCAATCCAATGGACTACGACTTGGTCGCGAGGGCCCAGCCCTGTGGCCAAGCTATTGGCGTGCCCACGGCTTGGCCACAGGGACCACCATATAAACTAAATTTTAATTTAAAAATAAAAATTAAATTTGAAATTACAAAGTACAAATTAAAATCAAAATTAAAATTAAAACTAAAAATTAAACTTAAAAATTAAAATTAAATTAAAATTGAAATTTACAATGAAAATTACTTGAAGCTCGGCCCGCCCGACCGCCCGCCAACACAACACCCCGACCGCCCGTAGGAACGCCCGCCAACACAACAACTCGACTGCCCGCAGGAACGCCTGCCAACACAACGTCCACGCCAACACAAGCTCACAATCACTCACTCACTCACTTACTCACTATCACAAATGAAAAGAGCTTAGAAAAACGTTACAATAACGATGTGTGGTTGATATATAAACAATTTTTCGGCCGAAAGACATTTTCGGCCGAAACATTCTTTTGGCCAGAATATCTTTCAGTCGAAAACATATTGTCGGATGGAAAAAATCCATCCGACTAAATTTTTACACGCAAGTCGAGGGCGTCGTCACTGTATCGTTCGATTTGACATTCCAAGTTTTGGCCAAAAAATAGTTCGATCGAAAAAAAGTATCTTTCGGCCAAAAAATAACATTAGTTCGTCCAAAAAAACGTTTTTCAGAATTTTGGAGATCAGATTGTCAGGAAAGCATTACCACCTCCATGATCTCACCCAGAAGCAATCCAATATTGCTATCAGTACGACAGAAGTAGAGTACATTGCAACATGCTCCGCCAGTTGTGAAGCCATATGGCTTTAGAAATTGTTGACAAGTCTGTTCGATCTGGAGATGGAAGCTACCATGATTCTATGTGATAACCAGAGTTGCAGAGAACCCAGTGTTTCATGATAAGACGAAGCACATAGAGATCTAGTATCACTACATTTGTGACATGGTGCAGAAGGGCATTGTAAAGCTCCAATATGTTTGCACAAATGAGCATGTTGAAGATGTGTTGACTAAGCCTCTGTCTCGTGTGAAGTTTGAGTACTTCCGAGACAAGCTTGGTGTAGTCCAAACGGACCTCCCTCGAAAGGGGGAGTGATGCTGATGATACTATGGTATCCTGACCAACAATAGATAGCTCAATTAGGATTTTATATCCTAGGGGACTGATCATCCCTGGGAAGATCTCAAAGGTCCGGTAAGGATGGCCTGTCAGAGTACCTGTGCATGTATATGCCAGCTGTGGTAAGTAGTGGTAGCTCAGTTAGGATTTTATATCCTAGGGAATCTTATGATTGCTGGGTAGATCTCGAAGGTTCGGTAAGGACGGTCTATCAGAGTACCATGTGGTAGCTTGTTAGGATTTTATATCCTAGGGAATCTTATGATTCCTAGGTAGATCCCAAAGGTCCGGTAAGAACAGTCTTTCGGAGTACCACAAATGTTATTGTTGATGCACCTGCCTCATTTTGTTGTCACATATAGATGCTGATGTTTCAACTTCGTGTTGTTGACGATGTTATTCCAGCTTTGTGTTGTTGTTGATGTTGATGTTCCAACTTCATGTTGTTGTTGATGATGATGTTATTCCAGCTTCGTTGATGTTAATCTTCCAGCTTCATGTTTTTGATGATGATGATGTTACTCCAGATCCGCGCTGCAGATGATGATGATGTTCAGTTTCTACTAATGTTGATGATGATAAAAACTTCTGATGACCGATAGATATGACCGCCATGTTCCCGATGTTGATGACAATGTCCCCTCGTCTTGATGATGTATTGAGTCGAGTCAGTTGTTATTAATGTTGTTAGTAGAATACCCTTCTTGTTAACGGGGAGTGTTGAAATATTGTAACTTCGAAGAATATTCTACCTGAGAGAGAGTTGAATAATATTATTATATTATATTTAATTAGGCTCTATTGTACCTTAATAAAAGTCTTCCCTATTGTGCCTTGACAATTAATTGTAAATTAAGAGGGTAAAGTGACAGGTCGGCCCAAACCTAATTATAGACTAGCTAGACCACTATTTATAAGAGAGGTTAATGCCACATTTGGGAACACTTACCATCTAGCTCTGCAGTGTGCAAGTTTTGGAGGAGAAGCTGTTGCAACTGGGGGTGACGTAAAGGAGGGTTTTTGGTCCATCTCTTGGTATTTCTTGGTCAAGTGGTGCGCTACTCTTCCTAATGAAGGAGTAGAGGATGATATTTTGTTTAGTCTTTGGTCTATCTATATTGAGGAAATTTTGCTGGGTTTTCTTCCCCATGAGGGTTTCCTAGGATAATATGTGTGTCTCTATTGTTTCTGTAATTTCTTCTTTTTCAGTGATATTATTTATGCAACTAATGTGCTAAATCATTATAATAATAAAGAAGGACCGTAATTGCTAGTTGTATAAGTAAAACTTCAATAGTTTTTACCCCCAAAACAAAAAGTGATGCTCCTATAATCACCCTTTATTTTTCGAGGTTAAAATTGCAACATTTTGCGACCATAAACTTAAAAACTCATAATGTTGCCAAGAAAAACCTCAAAATCAACCCCCAAATTGAAAATGGTGTTATCAATAGCTTATTTTTTTGTGGTTAAAATTACAACTTGATCGAAACCATGGCCTCAACAATCAATACCGTTGCAACAAAATTCTTGAAACTAGCCACCAAATCGAAAAATAGTGCTACCAACATCACCATTTTTTTTTGAGGTTAAAATTACAACTTGTTTGAAAGAACAACCTTAAAAATCAATACCATTGCAACCAAAATATTAAAATCAACCACAGAATTGAAAATTGGTATTACCAATAGCACCCCCTCCACCTTTTTTCAGGGTTAAAATTACAACTTGTTTGAAACCATGGCCTTGACAACAAGGACCGTTGCAACCATAATATTAAAATCAACCACTAAATCAACACAATATGTTATTAGTAGCACTTTTGGGGGGCTTAAAATTGAAACATTTTTTAAATCATGGCCTAAAAAATGTATATTGTTGCAAATAAAATCATAAAAACGACGAAAAAAACAAAAAAATAAAGGGAAAAAATGAAAATAAAGAGAAAATCATATCTTTTAAATTAAAAATAAAACATCCTCAGATCACAGAGGTGGTACGAATGACAAGACTCTCCACCCTCGTCAACAGATGGCACCAATCTTCCCTTCGTGTCATGCCTCTAGCTCTCCAATTGACAAACATCACCTCCCTCTTGGTCACGTCGAAGAGGTCTCGCACGCCAGAGTTTTCGTGGGCATTCAAGTTCTGGCGCCGATTGAGGATGACCTCATTAAAACCTCACCCCTGCATGATAGCCATGGAAGATCACCAACTCTTTGGTTCAAACTTGATAATGGATCTGGTCCTTCCACATGAGACTAACCCTTACAATGTCATGATGAAGAGATTCCCTCTTCGGATCATCAGTGCCCAACTTTCAGAGATAGGTTGGTGGTCCATTTGGGCCATAAATGGTGAGCCTCGGTTGGAAATATTCGAAGTCCCGAGCCTGTTATTCTATAAGCCTCATGCTCTCCTCCTTTACTATTGGTTTTCCCTTACCCTCTCTGCAATTAACCCTTCTCTTGTCCCTATCGGCTTTGTCATGGATCCTCGAGGAAGAAGACCCTCTCATCCTTCCTCTGCCTAGACCCCTTCCCCCCCCTCTAATCAACCAACTCAGGATACAAAAGCAGCATTAGAAGTGACCAAAACTTATGCAAAGTTTGTCCTGGATTCAAACAAAGAAAAAATGGCCAAGATGGAAGACGAGGTTCGACAACTGCGAGAGTTCCACAATGACGAGGAGGTCAAAGCTCAAATTGAAAATTTGATTACGGACTTGGGTTGCTCTCTCTCTTGCAATTCGAAATTTTTCTAGAACCTTGAATTATATTGGCAAACCAAGACCTTGGTTTCCCTGGGTACGCTCCCCAAGGAGCAAGATTTCAGACAACTGAAAGCTAGACAAGATGCTTTGGAAATTTAGACTGCATATGTAGCTGAAGTCGTCACCTGGTTAGGTAATTGACATGGAGGAAATTTCATCCCCCCTAGGTGAAACAATGCTAAGGCTGAAGGTTCCAAGGCTCCTGTTGGCTGTGAGGTGGTGGACCTTACAGACTCCCAGGTTACAATTGTCAAGTGATTTTTGGTTATGTTTTCCTTCTTGCAATGTTTTTCTATCTAGGCTTTTAGTTTTTAGTTATCTATATAAACATCTAAATCCTATGAGATGGATTTGTTTAAAACAACTTAAGGCCTGGTTTCCCCACTGGGGAAACACTATTTTTGTCTCTTTTGTCCTCAAGACCCAAATATTGTCATGGTCTCTGGGAAGTTGCATTTACTGTACATTTCTATGCAATCTCTGTTAATATGAATATAGTCTTTGACTTACAAAAAAAAAGAAAATTAAAATAAAATATATTTAAAAACAAAAACAAAACAACAAAACAATCATCCCCATATTGAAC
>JASDQU011104639.1:0-22880 GCA_032191745.1 Picea mariana
AGGTAAAAAATTGAAACCGATTCGATATCGTCCTTTCAATATTATCGACAAGATTGGTAACAATGACTTTCGTTTAGATTTGTCTCCTTATATGCAAATGTATGCAGTTGTTAATGTTGAGAATTTGAAATTGTATGAGCCTCCTTTGATTAATGATCAAGGAGAACATGTTCATATTCCTTCTATAGATGATTTTTCCCCAGAATATCTTACAGAACTGCATGAAGACACCATCCTTGACAGGAGAATGCGAACTTCAAAACGAGGAAATGTGGAGTATCTTCGAGTTGGTCTTAAAGGTACAAATCCAAGCAAATCCAAGTGGATTGAGGCTGGAAAGGTGAGGGAACTATACCCTCATCTTCAGATAGACTGAAAATAGTCTTTTGGAGGTCCAAAAGCTTCCCAATGGGGAGGTGTGATCTAGGGGATCAAATTTTGCTCAAAAATTCAAAGTGTTCGAAATTGCTTCAAATAGAATGAGAGCGTAGGCCTCATCGTTACAAACCCAATGCAACTCATTTGGGTTCAAACAGACGTTGGGAGTGAGAGATATTATGTTCTGTTCAAAATGACAAACAAGCAAAAAAAAGGGGTGCTGATTGTACAATCCGTACAGTCCGTACGAACGCTGACGTGGCAGGCCGTACGACACATGGCAGACCATACAACATGTGGCAAATAATTATTTGGACAGTTGGCATGTGACATGGCATGTTTGCAGTGAATGGGATGAAGACACGTGGCCCAGTCAATGGCTGCCACGTGTCATATATTTATTGGTTTAAAATTATGTCATTGGCCAGAGTCGACCCCGCAACCTCCGGGCAGGGGGGAAGGACTTGGAAAGAGCCGCCAACTGGTGCGCCACTAGTTGTTCTTTGTAATATATATGGAAAAATATATTTAAATGTTTGCATATGTGTATAGTTTGGGGTGCGACCAGGCCGGGGCTTCGCCCCAGCCCTTGGTCGCACATTTTATTACATATGACCCAATGCTATACCATTCAAGCACACGCGCGGTTGTGTTTTGTTCAACGGTTATACAAATGACCTGCCATTTGTCCTTTGACCATTGGCTTGTTGAATGGGAGCCTATGTTTATACTAGCGCGCGGTCGCATGGGTCATACGACCTTGCCCTTGATGGTTAGGGGCTAGGTGTGCCCGTAACTGTCCTATAGTTTGCACGGTTCACTTAGTTGCGTCCGGTGCTAAGTTTTTACGCTTAAAAATGCGTGTGGGCTAGGTTGAGCCAACAAGGGTGCGTTTTGTAGATGCAGAGACAACAAGTTTGAAGGGGGGACTTCCAGGAAGCCTATCTTCTTCAATTTTTGGCCAAATGAGGTGCCAAAAAAGCCCAGCTAGGGGTTTTTGGATGTTCTAAAGCCATTGGAGTAGTCTATTTGGCATTTTGAGCATTTTAAAGCACATTTTTGAGCACTTTGAGCAAATAATACAAATGATCCATTGGAAGCTGGACCAGGATATGTAGCCTAGGAGAGGGGTGAACTCCTTTATCATTTGCTGTGTTATGTGTTTTCTGTTCACTGTTTTTGTTGCTGTTTATATGCATCTTGAATGAGTAAATCCTATTAAATTTGTGTTGCAAAGTTGATCCATTTGCATTTTAACACATAAAATTTAACTTGCAAATATTTTCAAGAATAGAAGTCTTCTTCATTTTTAGATCAAATAATCTCAAACGAATAAAATCGTCATTAAGGGAATTTGATGAGCACCAAAGGTGAAAGGTAGTGACGTGATCACCAGGATCCTCTCCATTCTTACCCTCGAACTTCGGGATGTCCAAAGGAAGTTTGGTGGGGACGAGGGGCCATGTAGGATCATGACTCACAGAGTCATTCATTAGCTTAGACAAATCTGGCAGATTAAGCGTGGCTATAAAAGGGAGACGGGGTTGCGACATATAGCCCCAACCTCCCGGGAAAGATTGTTCTTGCGGATTTGTAGGCCATCCAGGGTTTTGGTAAACACCATGGCCCTGTCCGACATTAAAAAGACCTCCTCCATGATGATTCATATAAGGTTGGATGGGCATCATTCCAGCATGAATGTTCTGTTGAGGGTTATAGAAATTTCCCCCAACCAGATTGGATCCGGGTTGGAGGTTGCCCAAAATGTGAAATTGACCTCCTCTAAGTTGGAATCTGGAGGATAAAGGTGGATTCTTCATGCCAAAAGTATTAGTCAAAATCTGCACTGAGGAAGTAGGGTTGTAGGATGGAACTTGAGCCGAAGCTTGTCTTCCATGTTGGTTATTCCTCCCAGAAGTAGGAGGATTGGACCCAGGGTTAAAAGTAGGAATGCCTCCCATATGAGGAGTCATTTGAGGGATTTGAGATCCACCAAATGAAAAATGAGTGTAGGGAGGTGTACTTCCCCCAATCCCAATGCTAGCATTAGGGCCAACAGCTGGGATGGAGTTCGAAAACTGTGAAGTGAAGTTGGGCATGCCATAAGAAAAGGGACTAGAATCCATAGGGATGGATTGAACATTGTATCCCGATGAGTGACCAAGAGACCCAAAAGGGTTCGAGGCAAGAGATATAACATTTACTATAGGTTGGGCCATAGTAATGATAGGTGCCTCCAACACTACAACCATGGAGCTTGCAGGAGTCGAAGGAGTGCCATTAACTATAGTGGGTATGGGAGTTGAAGGGCTCCCAGTGTTCTGAATACTAGGTTCAATACTCATCCTTGTAGAATCACAAGTCTGAACGGTGGATGTGTGTGTACCACTCCTAATAAATCTACGCCTTTTAGAAGGAAAATACTTGAAATTCGGTGGTAACTGTAACAAGTGACGGGACCGACAGGGAGACTGGTCCGAATCCACGATGACTTAAGAATCTAAAGATAAAAAATATATCCTAAGTCCAACTAGTAGTCAAAGAGCATACCAAAAGTCAAACGACCAATATGCATGCAAACGGGGTAAAGTGGCTGAGTGGCCTCCCTCCCTAAAGAAGGTATGTCTCACCTAAGAGGGGCCTGAGACTCCCTGCTGAAGATCATAGGTAAAAAAATCAGTTATAAGGGCCCTCGTGGGATTAACAACCAGTCGGTCAGATTCCCCCAGAGAGGTAATCCTCCATAAAGGCTGTGTGCTATCCGACCCTTATCTAACCCAGGGTACCTACAGAATAACCCCTGCAAGTAACCTATGAGACACCTAAGTCAAGCAACTAATAAACCACTGTATAATTGATGCACATAGTTAGGTCCAAAGCCTAAAACCTTGAAAGCTGTGCTTCTCACGGAGGTAAGGGCACTAACAAGATCCCTAGATATGAATAGATCCCTAGAAATGTCTCTGACACTAGGAAGGTATTAGGGGGATATCCCTTCAACCAACTTCACGCGACCTCGTGATTAACTCCGGTGTGAGCAGAGCCTCCTGATCTTACCAATTATACAATTGATTTATCCATTCCCTGACTCAGACACATATGTTGATTTAATTGCCTTGGGGAAGTTTACTCACAAAATCTTATTCCAAGGCACTAAATCCTAGGCTAGTTTGTGCACCCTAGAAAATAAAATCGTTACTAATAAATTTTAAATTATAGCGTTGATTTTATGGCTGTGATTAATCAAAAAGGTATTGTGGTGAAACTCATGGTGTTATGACTCTGCAAGAAAAGTAAATATAAAAATAATGCAAAGCCCTAACTTTAACTTTCGATGAATGATATGCTTCTAAAAACCAATGCAATTTTCAAATTCAACTCTACAATTCAGAAGTAAAAATGCAATCTTTCACTATATGCACTAAGATAATGGTAAATATTCAAAATACAAAAATGCAAAGAAATGCAAAATGCCTATTTTTTGTATTTTCAATATATCAAAACTAAAAATGCATGGACTGAAAAGTAACTTGATATATAACCCTACTGTGTATAAAAGAGATAACTCAAGTAGGATACCAAGCAACAAAACACCCAGCCTAATGTGCAAGGACAATAAAAAATGAAAATATGAAGAGAAAGACTTCACCCATAAATTCAACCAAAAGAGGGTTTCCTGTCATCCCACAAGCACTCAACAGACACTACAGAAACCCAAGAAGGCTCAGCAAGCATCAAATCCCACTCAACAAACACCATACTAGAAAAAAAGGCAAGGCAAACTGATGTACATGACTATTTAGGAAAACATAGCATATATACGCAGCTTATAGTGAGACAACACACTTGTATATGCGACTGTCAAGGAAAAAGGAACGTATATGCTTTAAAACAAGGCCATGCAAGGGAGAAAGGATGAAAACACAGACCTAGAATGAACAGGAGCTGGAAAGCGATGACATGACAAGAACCACAATAGAAATGAGAGCAAACTAAGGAGAAAAGTACTTCAAACCTTAAGAAAGAAGATATCCCCAGTATGGTCGCCAATTTTGTTACGAGGAAAATCTCTCTATGGCTAGGGTAAACCACAACAGACATATATGATTGCAGAAATCAAATCTATCCCAAAAACATGCTATATAAACCAATGTGCAAGTGAGACAAGAAAGGGACCTACCTCATCCATTTGTTTGATGATGTCCACCATTGAGCACTTTGACCCAAATATTTATACCTCCAACAAGTTCTCAACAAACAAGCAGATCAAGCATATAATGGTAATATAAAAGGTTAGCACATTAGATAGCAAAATCCATTAATATACAAAACAAACATGCCCATGGATAATAAATCATATATTTGAAAGCTATCAATTGGCCGGGAAGAGAGTATTTCTATTAATAAATGATCAACATAAGTGAAAATATTATAGACTTCCGTGTCGACACGGTTTAGAACTGAGAAACCAAGTTCCTTCCAACTGGGCCTCCACCAATTCAATCCTCCACCAAAGGCAAGCTCATAGAAGGGAGACAATGAGGTTCACCATCAATAAGGGAAGATCTTGGGGGCTGAACACTATGTTTAGACTTAAAGGACAAAGGGATGCAGACTCAATATGAAGTAATAATTTCTCCAGAGTAACTTTGCTCTCAAAGTTTGATTCTTTTCTTCTTTTCCATAGCTCATAATTGGCCCACTTATAGCCTTCAAAATGGAATTGAAGGGCCGAGTCAGAATGTTTCCATTATATGGAAGGACAAGGATCAAAGATCTCCTATCGTGACATGGAAACCCAACATTGAATTTTGATTTTCTCGCACAAATCCTGATGTACGCGGGTTGTAGTGGAGCAGCCTGCATATACACTTGCTGTATAGTGTGCAAGATGTGTACAGCTGGAAAAATTTATATTTTTGTCTCTGGATTTTATCAATAGGGAAGATAAGTCTGCATGGGGAAATGGAATAAGGCCCTCTCTACAAGATTTCACAGGGTGAGGCAAATCTTGCTCTAACACACATAATTCAAATTGAACGAAACTTAGAATCTCTGTCTGCACTTGTATTAATACTCAAAAAAAGAGTTTCTCTATTACATTCAGCAAGAAACAACCTTGAATAGATCTTAAATCTATGTATTTATACAAAATTTGTCACAACTGAAAACCATTGGACTTCTTACAATATTTAACTAAAAATAGAATACATCTGAATAAACCAACAATGCGTAAATATTGATGAGTTTCGCTGGTGCTTTCCTCTGTATATTTCTCTACTGGTAGAAGCACTCATTTTCCTTTGACCTTTGGGATAGATACACATGTCATTAAGGCCACCTCAATCATTTGGCTTGTTGTCTTGGCCATTTTATCTCGTTTCCATTTGTCCCTTCAGGTGTGTTCATTGGGGCAATGAATTGTAGTTGAGGTCATGGGAGGAGGACAATTAGATGAATAGCACAATGTTGGCTCATAAAGGGATGGATAACAGTTACAGAGAAGAGTAACTGTTCATGGAAAGAATGATTAGGGATCAAGTATCTGATGACGAGGTTGGGTGAGTGGAGGCTAGAATGTGGGTGGTAGGGATAGATGAGGTAAGGGACTGTTAGAGGGTGAAAGGTAGAGTGGGTGGATGCTATGCATGTTTTCTCATTTGCTTCCAACTACACTTTCTTTTCCCAGTTCAATGCATTGGGTGCATCCATCCATCAATGCTATCATGAACCTTGAAGGCTCAATCCTTTCATTTACTTCGAAGGCAAACAATTTATTCTGTATTTGGGGCATATTTTCTTGGATCTTGTTCACTTCTTGGACCGTGGCCTGAAATTGTGAACTTGGATTAACCAACCATTCATTTATTTTAAGCAGATAAATCTGGCTCATCTCTTGGATGGCTGCTTGAGTGGCTTCCTAGCTCTTTCTGAATCTTTGCTGGTTCATTTCTATCTCAATTTTCCCCAGGGCCTCTCATATATTATTCCCCTCAAACTCAATCAACTTTTTGTTTAATGATGACAATGCCTCTAGACAAGCCTCTTTCAACTATCTGGCAAGTTTCTTTCCTTCTCCCAGATTTGTTTCTGAGGCTTTTAGGGCCATTTCACCTCTTACTTGTTCAGAATGAGAGAGAAGACGAAAATCAGGGGCATTACCTTTCTCCATCAATATGAGAACTTCTTGAAACTTAGAACGGGCTGAGAAAGCCTCTTTTTCCTTGACATAGATATCTTTTAAGGAAAGGTCTACTACCTGATAGCATTTCTGGATAACATCTACTTTTAGATAGAGTTCTTGCTGGGAAACTTCCAGCCTCTCATTGATTTCTAATGCTTGAGTTTTGAAAGCCGAAATGTCTATCGTTGTATCATCTATTAGGGTCAATATAGCCTGCAATTGATTTATAAACTCATCACGCCGAGTGACCAGATCTTGGCTGGTTTGTGAACTTTGGTGGAGAAAATCAAGGTTATCCTATAGCTGTTTAATTCATTGCCGATCACTAGCCCTGATTTGCTCAAAATCCTGGTTCATCTTGCTTCTGATAGTCTGCTCTGTAGTATATATCTAACTTTGCAAGTGTTCTACCAAGAGGCACTTTTGTCGCATTTTTCCGGTCAAATTTTCCACTGACCATTGATTGGCAGTGGCAAAAGCACCTAACGAACCTACAAATTATTTTTCAAACTGTGGACCATCATGGCCATTCCCGTCATACACCAATCTTTGCCTTTTATTTATTACTCCATTCTTGTGGTGAGATTCTCTTTTCATGATAGCTTTTCATTTCTTGTTGAAAAAGAAATCTAAGGGAGGCATCTCTTCAAGAAAGATAGGAGTAAGATCACCTACGAAAGTGAGTTCAGAATTAGGATTTCCGAAGCTGGTGTGTAGAGGGGTTAATGATGCAATGAGAGAGGCAATTTCGGTGGAATGTTGCTGTCTTGTTGTATTCGGGGTGCCAACAGGAGTTGCTGGTGTTGAATGAGGGACAATTTTTCCTAGATTAATGAAGGCTTCAAACTGCACTAACACCCATGGATCGTTCAATCCTGATAGTGACGTTCTTATCTCCTGAAATAACACCTCTGGGATTTTTGTGACTTCTGCAACTTTGTGTTTAGTGGAGGAACTTGGCTCAGATCCTATAGGCCTAGCTTCTTGTGAAGGAGGCGTGGCTATTGACTCTCCTTGTAGTATCTTTGGTAAACTATTTCGCCTGTGTTTTTGAAAGCTGAGGAAACCAGCTTGTTGGTTTGGGGGTAGGGTTAGGAATATTATTTGGACTTCCTCATAAGATCTAACTCCCCTGGAAATTTCATCATAAGGGGAATCCTCATGCATGTACCGCTTCATGTTAAATTGAGCCAGATGGTTTTCCACTATCTTATGTGGATCATGTTTCTTGAACTCGATGTCAACCAATCTGACATCCTCCAGGGCTGCGGCCTCAAATTTAGTGTGACCAAAATCCAATAATGTAAACATGCCAACTTGAATGGGGAAAGTCAGCCAAACCTTTTTCTGAGCTGCTTTCATCTCCTTGCTGATACCTCTTGTCACTGTCTGGTACGCCACTTCTCTGCACACCATCCCATCTGGTAAAAATTGTGGGAGAGCATGAGGAGGAACCGAGCAACCAGATACTTTGATATAGGAGAAATTATCCTCAATGAACCAATCTACAAGCTTTCCTAAGTTCCCCATAATCAGTTTTGAAATCCAGGGCGATGGGTGACCATAAATGGCTATATGATTAGGTACTATGACATTGTGACATATTTCATAGAAGAAATCTTTGGATTTCTCCTCCCATAACTTGGAGTGATACAAATGAGTTGGCTTGGAACTGGACAAGGTCCAACTCCATTTCATTAGAGGAAAAGGGGTCATAAAAAAAATGACATCCGTAACATATGCCGACATGTAAAAAGGGACAAGCTTCCCTTTTGATTTTGCTGATTTATAATCAATGATTTCCTTGGCCAAATTATCCAACAACATTTTGGCCCAATTGAAAGTGTAACCCTTGGCTACCTCATTCATGATGGCTACCCACTCAACCAAGAAATGTGTAGGGTTCTTCTTCCCAAATAGCTGATAGAGCATCATGGCTACATACAACATATGAGTGTCTAAAGACGCTGTGGTGTACATACCATGAGCGTCGGCTCTAAATTTCTTTGGATGTCCCCACCAGGTCTTGATTATATCATGACCTCTCCTGGCGTATTAGGTGCATTCTTTCCTCTCAAACTCTAGAAGGAATGTGTAATTGTAAGTGTATTTAGGCGTAGGGGAATTTTTTTACATTACTTGTAGGTGTTCTGGTCAGAAAGAGCCGACGAAGACCTGTCGGTGGTTGATGATGCTCCTGGTCTGGATGTCAACATGTTCCAAATCCCAACTGATCATATCGTTGTAAGGTATGATTCTTGGCTGCACAATGATCTTATGCAGCTCTGACTATGCTACATGTCTAATCTTGGATGGATAAGAGTCGTCGCCTTCTTTGATAGAGTCTTCTGGACATTTGATGATTTCATGCTCTAGGACCTCAAAAACCCGCATCCAAGTTTTAATGGTGTTCACAACTCGTGGAGTAGTGTCTGATAGAACATATGCATTTGGGTTTGAATCCTCACCCGCTGCATCAATAGTTTTTGAAATTTTTGGCGGTACCATAATTGAATAAGCTTGCTCATTACAGAAGAAGCCTGTGAGTTCTACACTGGATAAAACTACTAACTGCAAATGATAAAAATGACTTGGAAATTCAAAGTGCTTTTATTCAATTTTTTTTATTGATCTTCGTATAGCCTTACTGACCAAGAATTTATTAAAATTAATGGAATTGACTACCTGGCGATCCACAATCCTCATTTGAAATCATTATCCTTAATCGATCATAAATGCCATCAATACTTTGACGGTTCACATTCGATATTTTTTGATGTGACAGGGTGGAAACCTCTTGAATTCCGAATCCGTGAAGGACTTAATCTTTGAGTAATCACTTTTAAATATTAATTAATCATGTTTAAAACATTGTATTGACTTCAAGTGTCTCAGAAGTTCAGACTTCGGGGGTTTTGAATATAGCACAAGATAAATTTTCGGAAATCTGAAATTGAGAAGAAATTTATTTATGAGTAATCTCCCTTAAGGAACTTTGATTATTAGCTTCTAAGGAGCTTGCTGTGTTTGATTTTGTTGCAAGTTTGCCTCCACTTGTTGTGTTTGAATTGGTTGCAAGATTTCTTCCACATCAACACATACTTCTAGCTTTTCCATCTTATCAAAACCCTCAACCTGTTCATGCTCATAAGGGTTCTGTTTGTTCATCTGTCTCCTCTTGGATATGATTTGATGTGGAGCATACCTTCTTACCTGTAACTGTGCAAACCCAAACTCTTTGAGTCTTGATTGAACTTGAGATAAACATGATATGGATTTGACAATGAAGGGGCCAATGATAAAATGGAACTTAAGGTTGGAGGCTTTGTGCAACTTCAAGAAATGCTCTGTCTCAAATATAATTCTCTGTCTGATGAACTCAAGGGAAATGATTCTAGGATTCAGAAAAATAGGCAATAGGTAACGGGATTCATGACAACCATAAACCCATATTACTGTTGAGTGCATGAATAGTAACCAATCCCCCACTATGTTCTCTAGATTTGGCTGTAGATAACTTCTCATGCATCCAAAACTCTAGGTAGGCTGGTATTGAAAATCAAACTTTAAACTCTGGACATGGCTTTGTTGATGAATATGAGTAATGTAATTATTTTACACTCAGTTGACACAAATGTTGCTTCAGGAAATTCCCTCTTGTTGGTTTCCAAGAAAATTCTCAACAGATAGGTGTAGTATCTGAAATGTCTTAGGTAGCGAAAATTCACTAGTTGTTTATCGATATTATCAGCTAGGATTTGATCAAAGCTAATACAGACTGACAGACCAGACTCTGACTTAAAAAAGGTAAAAAGGAAACCGAGCATGATTTCAACCACATATTTGTCATTGTCTAGACCTAAACATTGACTCAATAGGGATCAAACCCATTGGACTTCGATGACCATTATATTTACATTCATCGGTAAAGACAAACCTTCTGAAAAATGTTCAGGTTTGATAATCGTCTGTAAAAACAGATCTCATACCTTTGATGGACATTCTCTATATACCCTAATCAAATTTTCTTCATTGAAAGGTTCAAAAAATGTGGAAAAAGACTCTGGTATACCAAGGGACTCTTGAATTGACAGACTCTCTACCCTACACAAGACCTCAGGCCCTCGTTTATTCACAACGACTCTTTCTTCATGGGAATACTGTTTGGTGCACCAACCTATAAATTTAGGAAACGTGAAAGCAATTTCGACAACATAAGGGACTATGGTGGCCTGGACTGATTCAAGGAACGATATACATATTCCTAATTTATTAGATAGGTTGCTTCTGGACACAGAGATAGGAGAAATAGTGATTTCAACATCAAAACCATCTGCATCTCGGTCAATTAGGGCTTCTTCATTTTCCACAGGACCTTGTTCTGTTACTGAGTTTATGATGGGATCCATGGTTGTGATGAAGAATACCTAGAAACGAGTGGAATTGGCATGCCGATTTAGTGTACTGTTGAGTTGTAGGTGAAAGACGGGGGTTGCGCCAAGGTTCCAACGGTCCAACGTTCAAAATAATAATCAAAATAAAATAAATGACTAAATGTCTTTTTATACTTTTCCATTTTTCAAGGGCATGAGAAAGTGGTTTGAGGCAACCATCTTTTTGTCTCGAAATGCACCTGGTGATGCCACGTACCTCTGAGAGGAAACCGCATTTTAAATTTTGGGACCGCCCTTCAAAATTAAACCCCATGCAACTTTCCCCCCCGAAATCATTCTTGACCGTTGATATTGAGAACTCATGATCCATGATATTTCAGACCCGATATACTTAGCGCTCCTACTAGATTTATCCCTTTCCTGCCATATTTAGCCCCTTTCGTAGTTTATCAGGCTTCTAAACCTATTTAGTGTTCCGCTAGATTCTGAAATCTTGATTTCACACAATAAAAATTTAATGGTGACCAACACGGGCTCCAAATGGGGATGCTATCCTCCCAACGAGGTAGCAAAGAACGACAGACCAAGTGTCCATCCATTGGGATTTATTTCACTCATGCGACTAAATCGATCAACAACTTATTCACGAAACTTTGTTCACATAAATCCAATTATACTCGGCATAAACTTAGGGCCTTCGCTTCGGGCTTCAATTTTCTGCTGATTTGATTTCAAATGCTACAATTGAAAAACAAAAATGGTTATATACAATGAAATGGAAAGGGTGAAAACTTCTTTATGCGAGACAATGCTTGAGAAGCCCGACATTCATAGGTCCCCCACCAATGATATCTCCATTATGTTCTTGTAGAAGATAGGCATTTTTTCCATGGTATGCCGCATTTTTGAAAGTTCCCAGCCACAGATGGTCGAATTTTCCATCCTTTCCTCTGTCTTCATTTATGGCATCCCATTTCAACACCAAATCCCCCACTTTGAAATCATCTTCCTTAGTATGCCTGTCAAAATATTTTTTAATCCTGTCTTGGTGGAGTTGAGAGTTGTTGAAGGCTTTCTCTCTTGTTTGCTGAACATTGATTAGTTCATTTTTCCTCCTTTGAGTGACATCTGGTTCAACATCTTTCTCATGTATAAATATCATCACTGGCAATCCTAATGAAGTAGGAAAAACAACCTCTGTGCTGTACACAATATGGAAGGGTGAAGTGGCAATAGAAATTTTAATAGTGATCCCGTCAGCCCATAGTGCATAAATAAGCTTCTTGTGCAAGCCTTTTTGTTATCTTGCAACATTTTTTTGATAATTCTGGTCAAACTCTTATTGTATGACTCAACCAACTCATTACCTTAAGGGTAATAAGCTTTGGAATGGCCAAGAGTTACATTGTAATCACTGCAAAATTTCTCCATCTTCTTGGACTTGAATGCTGCTGCATTGCCAGTGATGATTTTAACTGGACAACCAAATCTAGAAAAAATGTTGTTTTCCAAAAACTGAATGATAACAATATTGATGGCTTGTCTTGTGGTGATTGTTTCGATTCACTTGGTGAAGTAATTTGTGGCTGTCAGTATCCAATTATGATGAGGACTGTTGATGAATTTCTCCCATGAAATCAAGGCCCCATTGCCTAAATGGCGCTTCAACAGAGATAGGCTTCAAAGGGAAAGGCTACATTTTTCTCTTCCCATAAAAAAATTGGCATTCATGACAGTTTGAAACTTCTTTGTAAACATCAGAAAAAATGCTAGGCCAATAGAAACCCGCCCTCAATATTTTGTGCACAATAGTTTTCCAATAATGGTGTCCTCCACAATCACCTTTGTGAAACTCTCTGATGGTTTTTTCTACTTCTTCCTCCAATAAACAACTTAGCAATATCCCACCTGGATCCTTCCAATACAGAGATTGGTTTAGAATGCAAAACTTTGCTGCTTTTTGCTTCAAAAACCTGGCCTTGGATTTTCTCAATTCAGGAGGAGCCTACAAATTTATTAACACATAAATAATTTCAGCATACCATGGGGAGTCAAGGAATTTTTGGGATACCCGAGGGACCTTTTCTTCTTCTGAATCTGCTGATAAATCAATAATGAAATTAATTCCCAAGAACTCACAATTTGACTGTGCCATCAGCTTTGCAATTTCTTGCCCCTTGATCAACTTTGTAGGTTTCATCTCGAGGTCATACTCCAACAACACAACTATCCACTTGCCCCTTTTGCCCTCAAGATCAGGATGAGTCAAAATTTTCTTCACATAACTACTGGGCACATAAGCCACGGTATGGGAATGCAAGATATAAACTCTAAACTCCTTTAGGGCCTTGACCAGTGCATATACCTACTTTTCCATGATATCATACTTTATTGGCGAATCCCTCAATGTTCTGTTGTAGTAGGCTATAGGCCTTTCAAAGTTATTTTCATCTTTTTGTAAAAAAACACCAACAATGGTGTGTTCTGAGGCAAAATAAAACAATATAAAGTCTTTTGCAAAATTAGGACTAGCCAACACTGAGGCTTTGGTCAATGCCACTTTAATATCTTCAAAATAATTTATAGCTTCAGGAGTCCACTTTATATCACTTCCTTTCTTGAGCATGTTAGTGATATGCTTTATGATTTCAACCAGATTAGGGATGAACCTTCTCAGAAAATTTACTTTCCCTAGGAAAGATTGTACTTCTTTATTGCTTCTGGGTGTGCCAATTTTAAGGATTCCTTCAACTCTGCTGGTATCTATCTTTCTTCCCTCCTTTAAAATATTGTGACCAAGCAAATTTCCCTCTTCCATTCCAAAATTAGACTATTTTGGGTTCAATGAGATGCCAAACTTCCTACATTTCTGAAAATCCCTCCTTAGATGTTTAAGATGTTCATCATTAGAAACTGAATATATAGTGATATCATCTAAGTAAATAACAATAAAATTATCTTTCTCATTAGCAAAGGCTATATCCATAGCCCTTTGGAAAATTTCTCCTGCATTCATGAGCACAAAAGGCATTTTGGCATACATGAAGGTGCCCCATGGTGTTGTAAAGGCTGTCTTATCTTGATCATCAGGGTGTACTATGATTTGGTTGTACCCAGAGAAACCATCCAACATTGATATTTTTTGAGAACCAACCACTTTCTGCAAAATGTGATCCATCTTAGGCAGTGGGTAATTTTCCTTGAGAGATACCATGTTTAGATTCTGAAAGTCCACACATAATCTAATCTCTCCACTTTTCTTCCTAATAGGTACCATATTTTCCACCCACATAGAAAATATCAAAGACACTATGATCTTGGCTTCAAACAACTTATTTATCTCCTTTTCAATCAATGGTAGAAACAAAGGATTAATTCTTCTTAATTTCTTCTTGAAAGGTTTGTGATCCTCCTTGATTGGAATCACATGCTGAATCACCATAGTACCATAGACCTTTAGATCTTCATAACTCCATGCAAAAACATCAGGAATTTCTTTCATTAAACTGATATACCTTTGCTTGACCTCTGGGATAAGTGTCGTGGATAGCTTGATGATATTGGGGTCTTCCTGAGTCCCAATGTTGCAATCTTCAACATCTCCATCATTTGCAGTAATCTTAGGACTTCTGGCTACATCATTGTTGTCAAAGTGTTTTTCTAATAGGGACCAGGCCTTTGGGAATGATGTTATTTTTCATCTTCATTATATCCTTACCATCAATCTAATTCTTGAAATAATCATCATTTGCGAACACAACTGCATCTTCTTCTTCACAAGAATATTCCTCATCAATATTCAAATTTGCAAATTCACCATCCATCTGAAGGAAACTTTCTACTTGTTTGTCATATTCAAAAAATTTCCAGTACTTAATGTTATCAGGCACTACTGGCCTGTTCTTGACCTCAATATCATATCTTTTGTTAGGAAAAATTTGAATTTTGAAAACTGAGGCTGAAGTAGCCAGGGCATCAACGATCAGATTCTGCCCCCTTGGAATCACCGAAAGATTATATTCTGGAAATTATTCAAGAAGATCAAGCACTATATTCCTATATGCTCTTAATCTAGGATGCTTTGCTTGATATATACCCTTTACCTGATTTATAATTAGCTCAGAATATGCATGTACAACTATCCTCTTAACACCCATTTCTTTCAAAGTCTTTAATCCCAACACTAATGCCTCATATTCATCCATGTTATTTGTGCAATCAAAAGAGAGTTTGTAAGAAAAAAAATTGTACCCAATTTGGGGGGGTTAATCCACACACCAGCCCCTGCTCCTTCTATGCTGACAACTCTATCAAATCTCATATTCCACATTTCATTTTCTGCACTATTTTTCTCATCTAGTTTGTCTTTGATAGTCATATCAGTCTTTGGCACCTCCTCTTCAAAAATCAAATCATTAAAGAAAATGGAAGAACCAATCTCAGTTTCCACAGAATAAATGGGATGGTTGTTTGGATGGGATTTGTTACTGACCATGTAATTGAGCAATACTTCCTTGTACAACCTCCTATCTTGGACAAAAACAAGCATAATGGCATATGACATATCCATTTGCAAATTCCCTTTCAACTTTGCAGCCCATGACCTAGATAACAACATGCCAAATTTAGGAGGGATATCAACAACCACCACATTCGTGACCATATTTTTTGCTGGAATTGAGACAAAGATACTACCAAATCTTTGATTAGGCCCAAGCACTTCACCTTCCTTGAATCAAAGGAGAAAATATCCTTGTAAGGCCTTGTAATGTCCAAACCCAATTGGTCCATGAACACCTTGGGCATGAGATTATGGGATGCTCCTGAATCTAACATAGCATTGTGAAAAGTCATATCATGAATCTTCAGACTAACATAGAAAGGAGGGACCTCATCAACATCACCACTCTCCTCTACACGTGGGCCAGACAAGATGACATGATGATCATATTGTATATTTAAAGTATCAAAAGTTTCTTCCATCTTGAGCATCTTAATGATCTGATTTCTATATTCGCTATTCTTTATTAGCTCATTGAATGGAACATAGATTTTAATTTTGGTCATCTCACTTTCAAAATTAAAGGAAGATGAGGTTTTTTCTACCTCTTTGATGTCTGTCTCCTTTATTACTTCAAGTACTTTATTTGGAGGTTCTTCCTTCTGCTTTTATTTCTCCACAACATCCTTTGCAACAGAGTCCTTCTTAGGCTGACTCGAGTAAGGTGTATTATTTTGAGATTCCTTGGTAGGATTTCCCTTTGGAGGATTTGCAGGCACCTTTTTGCTTCGAATATTATGTTGTTTCTGGAATTGCATGATGTCATTTTGCAGTCCTTTCTGATAGTCTTCCTTTTCCACTGATAACCTTTCATCATTCTCCTGCATGAATATATCATTTGCATCCATGAACTGATCATGTTCTTATTTAGTTAAAAAACCTTTGCTTCATCACCATCACATCAATGCATATTGTCTTCAAAAGTTTCATCAAAATTTTCATTTACATAATTGTTTTGAAAATGAGGTATTATTTGCTGATCACCCTGATTCCTCTAGTCTCTTTGTCTGATCTGTGGAACTGCTGGTCTCCTTTGATTTCTGGGTGGACAATCATCTTGCTCTCTGGTGTTAGGCTTATTATATAAAAACATCCTTTCCATGAGTTTCTCCATAGTCTTCATCATCAACTCAAATATCTCTTCTGATGACTATGAAGTTGAAGGCTGCGCCTTATCTTGAACCTTGTCTATGTCTCCGTCATAATTATATTTTATCTTTATTGAAGCCATTAGATTTACTTCAACTTCTATTGCATCACTCATCATATCATCTAGTGAATTGGATCTTCTTTTTCTCAACAAAAAATCAAAGTCACTGTCAAAGGAATCAACATATCTAAGCTGAACAACTCTAGGAGGAGGTTTTACTTTAGTAGGAATTGATTTGTAAACTTTCATCAATATACCTGAAAAATCTTGTACTGTTTCATCAGGTTACCTTCTCATGTTGTTGTACTGGGTTAGGAACTGAAGGGGGTTTTTATTGTCACCCCACTTTGCAAGAAAAAATGTTTCAAAGGTTGCAAAATTTGGGATACTTGCTGTTGGGAGAGCTCTGAACCATTTTCTCACTTCACCTGTGAGACTTTGTGCAAACAATATGATTTTTTCATCTTCATAATCTACTTCTTCTAGGTCCAAAAAATCATTGAACCAGACTAACTGTTTTTGGGCTGACACATTGCCTTCAACATCATACAACTTAATCCTCTGATTATAGTCTCAGGCTAAATCATGTAACCGAGCATGTAGGACAAGGGGGGAAAACCTTACTGCCATGGCTGCAAAAAGAACTTGAAGTGGCTGATTGCTCTTAGTAGGAATAACAACGTGTCTAATAGGGGAAGCTGGAATTAAATCTTGGAACCTCTTCTCATCAAAGATGATTTCATTCAAACTGGATTCAGATCTAGTTATGAACAGAGTTTGCTCAAATTTAAAATCAAAATCAAGGTCTTCAATGATTTTTACTCCATCTTTTGGTAAAGATAGATTTCTTTCTAGACAAAAAACTGGGCTTATTGGCCTTTCTTTTCTCTTGTGTACAAGTTTCTCAGGGTCAGACACATGGATTATTGCTTATGGGTCTGGATTTCTTTTGGTATGAATTCTCTTGGGAGCCAGGATTTATTGCTCAAACTACTTTATGCTATTGATCTTTTTATAATGGATTCTCTAGGGTAAATTTGGTTTCATCCAATAAGGTGTTTGATTCACTGTCACCCTCAAGAATCAAATCTGAAGCTCTAAGTCGTTCTTTTCCTAGGGAAGATTTCACTTTCGTCCCCGACAACGATGCCAAAATGTTAGCACTTTGTAAATTTGTTCGGCTGATAAATCAAATGACATAGGTAACCTACAAACCACTTTAGAGCTGGGTACTAGCCTGCTCATCTTAGAGATGGATCTCTCCTGTCACTTGGTCTTTAACAAATGAGTTTTCTTTAACAATTCAATGGATAGGTTTTGTTGCTTTGAAGGGTTTTTTATAATTTTTCTGGCAAGGAAGGGGAGGGACACCTAGGGCTATGGAGTCAAAATTCTAAAAAAGAATGGAAGCACTGACTGGCCGGTTGAACTCTCTAGAGTATAAAGTCTAAATGAGGCGATGAATCATAGTTATAAATTGTAATTTGTAGAGTGTAAGAAGAAAGGAAAAACATATAACTGCATCATAGCATTAAATAAAATGAATTCTGACTTAGTGAGGAAGAACTTAACACAGTTTAAATTTCTTAAGTTGAGAGTATCACAAGATGAATTCTGGGCCTTTAAATATCCAATTTAAATAGAAGACAATGAAAATGAAATCAAGAACATAGGAAATACATATGAAGAAAGAAGACAAATCTCAGACCACCACCATTAGAATCTTTTCGTGGAAATTTCAAGACATCTACATGTGCATTCTATTCAGCTACAGAAAATTACATTCAAGTTCCAAATAGCTAAAATCTTGCCCTTGCACTTCTTCCAACCCATAATACATTTGGAACTCCTAATATTTATACAAGCCGAGTTCCTTCGGTTTGAAACCGATTACAATAATTACAAAGAAACGTTTCAATTTTGAAACTGATTACAATGATTACAAAGAAATGTTTCAGTTTTGAAACCGATTACAATGATCAACAAGAAAAATTTTCTTGATCTAGAATTTGGCTCCTCTGGCGTTTTGGTCCCTTTCTTCACCACTTGTTCTGCTTTGGTATTCCGCATGATTTTCCATCTTTAGTGACATCTGGACATCATTTACTGGGCCTTGGAAAACTGCATTTTGTCTTACCCAACCTGATTATTTCCTTCCATTGCAATTCAGAAGGGATATCATAATCCGTCATTTCCTTTATCAGAATCTCCAAGTCAATGCAAGAAGCATATGACATGACTGGAAGTCCAAGCTTGACTGTTTTGAACTGATTCAGAATTTCAAAGTCTGTAATCAGATGCTCAACTAAAGTGGCTCCTTTCAGATTTTCCTCCAGTGTTTCAAACTTAGAATGATCCATTATACATTGAGTCAAATAAGCATTGTATTCTTCCTGATCATACACCTTTCCCTTTCCATCCCAAAATGGTGGAAGTCCTTTGGCGAACAATTCTTCAAATAAATCTTTGAACTCCTACACGCTCTGTTCCACCTGTGTTGCCTTAGTTTGGACTGATTTAAACAGGTTATGTTTAGAAATAACCCTCTTGGCCTAGATAATCAATGTAGTTCTGTCTTTAACCCCAATAGTCTGAAGGTCTGTAGTAGGAACACTATTGAGTAGATTTATGGCGTTCTGGGCCCATTCTGATGGTTTCTTTGCTAAAGTTTCATTCACAACAATGCACCTATTTTTGGCTGTGATGACTATGCTGTCTTTATCATTAATGAAATTCAAATTTGATCTAAACTTGGAAGCTTCAACAACTGAGAGATATTTTCCAATTCAGGGATTAAATCCCTCATCTCACCCATATCTATATTACCCTTCTCAGCATACTGTTTTGCCAAATATTCTCTAGAAAGCTGACTCCGATGTTTTAAAAATATATTTCTTACTGCTAAAAATTCTTGAGCTGCCTTCACTTTGGAGTTTACTTTCCTTTTCAACCTCTACAATGCTAGTACTACTCTCCAACATATCTGGATTATCTTGGTCTATGGACTCTTCCTCTACTAAATCCACTATCTGTGCAGACTGTGTAACTTTCATCTTCTTTGGGGAAGTTTGATGGTCACTGATGTCCATGGCCTCTGAACTGCTTCTCTTGCTGTAAACACTTGTCTTAGGAACTTTGATTACCAGCTTCTGAGGAGATTTTTGTGTTTGAATTTGTTGCAGGGTTGCCTCCACTTGCTGTGTTTGAATTGGTTGTAAGATTTCTTCCACATCAACACAAACTTCTAGATTTTCCAGCTTATCAAAACCTTCAACCTGTTCATGCTCATAAGGGGCCTATTTGTTCACCTGTCTCCTCTTGGATATGATTTGATGTGGATCGTACCTTCTTCCCTGTAACTGTGAAAAACCAAACTCTTTGAGCCTTGCTTGAACTTGAGATAAACATGATCTGGATTTGACAATGAAGGGGCCAATGATAAAAGGGAACTTAAGGTTGGAGGCTTTGTGCAACTTCAAGAAATTCTTTGTCTCAGATATAATTCTCCGTATGATGAATTCAAGGGAAAAGATTCTAGGATTCAGAAAAATAGGAAATAGGTAAGGGGATTAATGACAACCATAAACTGAGATTACTGTTCAGTGCATGAATCATACCCAATCCCCCACTCTGTTCTCTGGATTTGGCTGTAGATAACTTCTCATGCCATCCAAAACTCTAGGTAGGCTAGTATTGAAAATAAAACTATAAACTTTGGACATGACTTTGTTGATGAAGATAAGTAATGTAATTCTTTTACACCCAGTTGACAAAAATGTTGCTTTAGGAAATTGCCTCTTGTTGGTTTCTAGGAAAATTCTCAACAGAGAGGTGTAGTATCTAAAATGTCTTAGGGAGAGAAAATTCACTAGCTGTTTATGGATATCATCAACTGGGAGTTGATCAAAGCTGATATAGCTTGACATACCAGACTCTGAATTAAATAAGGTCAAAAGGAAACCGAGCATGAATTCAACCACATATTTTTCGTTTTCTAGACCTAAAAATTGACTCAATAGGGAGCATACCCATTGGACTTTGATGACCATTATATTTACATTCATCGACAAAGATAGACCTTCTGAATTTTTTTTTAGTTTGATAATCGTCTGTAAAAACAAATCTGGGACCTCTGATGGACATTATCTATATACCCTAATCAACTTCTCTTCATTGAAAGGTTCATAAATTGTGGAAAAAGACTCTGGTATACTAAGGGACTCTCGAATTGACATAATCTCTACCCTACACAAGAGCTCAGACCCTCGTTTATTCACAATGAATCTTTCTTCATGAGAATACTGTTCGATGCACCAACATATAAATTTGGGAAATGAGAAATCAATTTCGACAACACAAGGGACTATGGTGGCCTGGACTGCTTCAAGAAATGATATACATCTTCCTACTTTATCATACAAGTTACTTCTGGACACAAAGATAGGATAAATAGTGATTTTGACATAAAAAACATCCGCGTCTCGATCAATTAGGGCTTCTTCATTTGCCACAGGATATTGTTCTGTTACTGAGGTTATGATGGGATCCATGGTTGTGATGAAGAATACCTAGAAACAAGCGGAACTAGCATGCCGAGTTAGTGTACTGTTGAGTTGCAGGTGAAAGATGGGGGTCACGCCAAGGTTTTAACGGTCCAACATTCAAAATAATAATCAAAATAAAATAAATGACTAAATATCCTTTTATACCTTTCCATTTTTGGGGGGCGTGAGAAAGTGGTTTGAGGCAATCTAGTTTTCGTCCCCAAATGCAATTGGTGATGCCACGTACCTCCGAGAGGAAACCACAGTTTAAATTTCGGGACCACCCTTCAAAATTAAACCCCGTGCATCTTCACCCCCACAATAATTCTCTATTTTTGATATTGAGAACTCACGATCCACAATGTTTCGGACTTGATCAACTTAGCGCTCTTACCAGATTTATCCCTTTCCTTCCATATTTAGCCCCTTTCTTAGTTTATCAGGATTCTAAACTGATTTAGCATTTTGCTAGATTTTGAAATCTTGATTTCAAAAAATAAAAATTTAATGGTGACTAACACAGAAGACAAAATTCCACTGCCAGTAGAAATTCAATCAAACCTCCAGGAAGATGCAAAAGCATCTCACAATTTCTAATCAGGTTTCTATAGATGGTCTGTAAATTTTTGTTCTTGTTGTCTTCATATGTAGCCATATTTACATGGAAACTTAGTAGTTCTTTTTGGAACATCTTTAAGCACTCCATCAGAATGAAACAGTCTTCTTAGATAGCACTTTGGACACAGTCTAAATAATTACATTTTTGTCTCTATGTAATGTGTTTCAACACAAACTCTCTTTTTAATATAAATCTCCAACCGTTCTTGTTAAAAAAATAATGGACATTATGCATCTCAGTTTCTGGATATGAAGAAGGGTTAAGGAAAGACGCAGACAACAACATCAACAAAGATGAAGCTTGATGAGTTTGCAACAAAGTTTGGGAAGGATTGCTCATTGGTTTCTTGCCTTTCTACCAGCACAACTACAAGGAGTTATTGGTTCTTGGACACTAGTGCATCTCGTTATATGACAAAAGTGTGGGATGTATTTAGCATTCTGATGGAGAGGGAATCAACTGCTCATGTGTATCTTGGTGGCGATTCCAAGTATGCAGTGAAGGGAGAGGGAACAATTACATTCCATCTTGAGTCAGAAGGTTTGTTTGATGCCCATGATATGCTTTATGTACCAAGTTTGGAGAAGAATTTGCTCTCAGTCTCATCTATGGAGGACATGGGCTTTTTTGTTACTTTTTAGAGAGGGAAAGTACTGATACATCTAGAGAAATCTATCCTAGACAATTCAATGATCGTTGGGGTTAGAGAGAGCACTTTGTACATGTTGTAGGGAAAGCCTATTCAGGATTTGGCACATGATAGTTGTAAATTCTAACCTTGTACAATATCTACTGCAAACTGATATTCAGAAAAGAACAGAAAAGATATAATGGCAAATACAAACATTACACAGAGATTTTTCACCTGGAAACCCAAACCAGGAAAACCAACATATATTATATTCATACAATTGTGTTACATTGTTTACAATACAATATACATATAGGAGCCAGCGGCATCCAAAACCCTAACCCAATGACCTGGATTAGTCCAAAACCCTAACCCAATGACCTGGATTAGTCCAAAACCCTAATTCCTTAACCGGAAAT
>JASDQU011104640.1:3977-28250 GCA_032191745.1 Picea mariana
ATGGGGGATAGATAGCACGTGCTAGCTTTCCCTCTTGCGCAAGCACAAGCATATCTCGAACAACATCATTTTTGCATGGAGGAAAGCTTTCACATGCTAGTCTTCACTCTTTCACAAACATAAGCTCATCTTGAACAACATCACTCCACCATCAAGGAAATCTAACATCTGCTAGCATTCCCTCTTGAAAAAGTACAAGTGCATCTTGAAACAACATCATTCCACCATGGGGGAAAGCTAGTTTATGTTGGATTTCCCTCTTGCAGAAGCATAAGCACATCTCGAACAACATAATTCCACTGTTGGATTTCCCTCTTGCACAAGCACTAGCGCATCTCAAAAATCATCCCACCATGGGTGTAAGCTAGTGCGTGCTAGTTTTTCTTCTTGCACAATCACAAGCTCATCTCAAACAACATCATTCAAAGTGGAGGAAATATAGAATGTGCTAACTTTCCCCCAGCACAATCACATCTTGAGTAACATCATTCCAACATGGGTGAAAGCTAGTGTGTGCTAGCTTTCCATCTTGCATAAGCACAAGCACATCTCAAACAACATCATTCCACCATGGGGATAAGATAGCATGTGCTAGCTTTCCCTCCTGCACAAGTACAAGCACATCTCGAACCACATCATTTTAGAATGGAGGAAAGCTTGGACATGCTAGTCTTCCCTCTTGCACAAGCATAAGCTCATCTTGAACAACATCATTCCACCATCAAGGAAATCTAGCATGTGCTAGATTTCCTTCTGGAACAAGCACAAGTGCATCATGAAACAACATCATCCCACCGTGGGGGAAAGCTAGTTTATGTTGGATTTCCCTCTTGTAGAAGCACAAGCACATCTCAAACAACATGATTCCACCGTGGGGGAAATCTAGTGCATGCTATCTTTCCCTCTTGCACAAGCACTAGCGCATCTCAAAAATCATCCCACCATGGGGGTAAGCTAGCACGTGTTAGTTTTCCCTATTCCATAAGCACAAGCTAATATTAAACAACATTATTCAATGTGGGGGAAAGATAGCATGTGCTAGCTTTCCCCCAGCACAATCACATCTCAAATAACATCATTCCCACATGGGGGAAATCTAGCATGTGTTAGCTTTCCATCTTGCATAAGCACAAGTGCATCTCGAACAACATCATTCCACCATGGGGATAAGATAGCGCATGCTAGTTTTCCCTATTGCACAAGCACAAGCACATCTCGAACAACATCATTTTAGCATGGAGGAAAGGTTGCATATGCTAGTCTTCCCTCTTGCACAAGCAAAAGCTCATCTTGAACAACATCATTCCACCATCAAGCAAATCTAGTGTGTGCTAGCTTTCCCTCTTTAACAAGCATAAGTGCATATTGAAACAACATCATTCCACCGTGGGGAAAAGATAGTTTATGTTGGATTTCCCTCTTGAAAAAGCACAAGCACATATCAAACAACATCATTCCACCATGGGGGAAAGCTAGCGCATTCTAGCTTTCCCTCTTGCACAAGCACAAGCTCATCTCGAACAACATCATTCAATGTGTGGGAAAGCTAGCATGTGCTAGATTTCCCCCTAGCACAATCACATCTCGAATAACATCATTCCAACATGGGGTAAAGTTAGCGTGTGATAGCTTCCCAACTTGCATAAGAAAAAGTGCCTCTCAAACAACATCATTCCACCATGGGGATAAGCTAGCGTGTGCTATCTTTCCCTCTTGCACAAGAACAAGCGGATCTCGAACAACATCATTTTAGAATGGAGGAAATCTTGCACATGCTAGTCTTCCCTCTTGCACAAGCATAATCTCATCTTGAACAACATCATTTCATCATCAAGAAAATCTAGCGTGTGCTATCTTTTCCTCTTGAACAAGCATAAGTGCATCATGAAACAACATCATTCCACCATGGGGGAAATCTAGTTTATGTTGGATTTCCCTCTTGTAGAAGCACAAGAACATCTCAAACAACATGATTCCATCGTAGGAGAATGCTAGCGCATGTTAGCTTTCCATCTTGCAAAAGCACTATCACATCTCGAAAATCATCCCACCGTGGGGGTAAGCTAGCGCCAAAAAGTTTTCCCTCTTCCACAAGCACAAGCTCATCTCAAACAACATCATTCAATGTGGGGGAAAATCTAGCATGTGCTAGCTTTCCCCCAACACAATCACATCTCAAATAAAATCATTCCAACATGGGGGAAAGCTAGTGCATGCTAGCTTTCCATATTGCAGAAGCACAAGTGCATCTCGAAGAAAATCATTCCACCATGGGGGAAATCTAGCTTTCTCTCTTTCACAAGCACTAGCACATCTCGAAAATCATCCCACCATGGGGGTAAGCTAGGGCATGCTAGTTTTCCCTCTTCCACAAGCACAATATCATCTCAAACAACATCATTCAATGTAGGGGAAAGCTAGCATGTTTTAGCTTTCCCCCTAGCACAATCACATCTCGAATAACATCATTCCAACATGGGGGAAACGTAGTGCATGCTATATTTCCATCTTGCAGAAGAACAAGTGCATCTCAAACAACATCATTCCACCATGGGGGAAAGCTAGTGTGTTCTAGCTTTCCCTTTTACAGAAGCACAAGTGCATCTCAAACAACATCATTTTAGCATGGAGGAAAGCTTGCACATGCTAGTCTTCCCTCTTGCACAAGCATAACCTCATCTTGAACAACATTATTCCACTGTCAAGGAAATCTAGTGTGTGCTAGCTTTCCCTCTTGAACAAGCACAGGTGCATCTTTAAACAACATCATTCAACCATGGGGGAAAGCTAGTTTATGTTCAATTCCCCTCTTGCAAAATCACAAGAACATATCGAACAACATCATTCCACCATGGGGGAAAGCTAGCGCATGCTAGCTTTCCCTCTTACACAAGCACTACTGCATCTCGAAAATCATCCCACCATGGTAGTAAGCTAACGTGTGCTAGTTTTCCCTCTTGAAAAAGAAAAATCTCATCTCAAATAAAATCATTCAATGTGGCAGAAAGATCGCATGTTCTAGCTTTCCCCCTAGCGCAATCACATCTCGAATAACATCATTCCACCATGGGGGAAAGCTAACGCGTGCTAGCTTTCCATATTGCAGAAGCATAAGTGCATCTCGAACAACATCATTCCACCATGGGGGATAGATAGCATGTGCTAGCTTTCCCTCTTGCCCAAGCACAAGCGTATCTCGAACAACATCATTTTAGCATGGATGAAATCTTTCACATTCTAGTCTTCCCTCTTGCACAAGCATAAGCTCATCTTGTACAACATCATTCCATCATCAAGGAAATCTAGCGTGTGCTAGCTTTCCCTCTTGAACAAGCACAACTACATCTTGAAACAACATCATTCCACCATGGGGGAAAGCTAGTTTATGTTGGATTTCCCTCTTGCAAAAGCACAAGAACATCTCGAACAACATAATTCCATTATGGGGGAAAGCTAGTGCATACTAGATTTCCCTCTTGCACAAGCACTAGCACATATCAAAACTCATCCCACCATGGGTGTAATCTAGCGCATGGTAGTTTTCCCTCTTGCACAAGCACAAGCTCATCTCAAGCAACATCATTCAAAGTGGGGGAAATAAAGCATGTGTTAGCTTTCCCCCAACACAATCACATCTCAAGTAACATCATTCCAACATGGGGGAAAGCTAGTGTGTCCTATCTTTCCAACTTGCATAAGAACAAGTGCATCTCAAACAACATCATTCCACCATGGGGATAAGCTAGCCTGTGCTATCTTTCCCTCTTGCACAAGAACAAGTGCATCTTGAACAACATCATTTTAGAATGGAGGAAATATCGCACATGATAGTCTTCCATCTTGCACAAGCATAAGCTCATCTTGAACAACACCATTCCACCGTCAAGGAAATCTAGCGTGTGCTAGATTTTCCTCTTGAACAAGCACAAGTGCATCGTAAAACAACATCATCCCACCGTGGGGGAAAGCTAGTTTATGTTTGATTTCCCTCTTGCAGAAGCACAAGCACATCTCAAACAACATGATTCCACCGTGGGGTAAAGCTAGCACATGCTAGCTTTCCCTCTTGCACAAGCACTAGCGCATCTCGAAAATCATCCCACCATGGGGGTAAGCTAGTACATGCTAGTTTTCCCTCTTCCACAAGCACAAGCTCATCTCAAACAACATCATTCAATGTGGGGGAAAGCTAGCATGTGCTAGCTTTCCCCCAGCACAATCACATCTCGAATAACATCATTCCAACATGGGGAAAAGNGTTCTAGCTTTCCATCTTGCATAAGCACAAGTGCATCTCGAACAACATCATTCCACCATGGGGATAAGCTAGCGCATGCTATCTTTCCCTATTGCAAAAACACAAGCACATATCAAACAACATCATTTTAGCATGGAGGAAAGGTTGCACATTCTAGTCTTCCCTCTTAGACAAGCATAAGCTCATCTTGAACAACATCAATCCACCGTCAGGGAAATCTAGCGTGTGCTAGCTTTCCCTCTTGAACAAGAACAAGTGCATCTTGGAACAACATCATTCCACCATGGGGAAAATCTAGTTTATGTTGGATTTCCCTCTTGCAAAAGCACAAGCACATCTCAAACAACATCATTCCACTGTGGGGGAAAGCTAGTGCATGCTAGCTTTCCCTCTTGCACAAGCACAAGCTCATCTTGAACAACATCATTCAATGTGGGGGAAAGATAGCATGTGCTAGCTTTCCCCCTAGCACAATCACATCTTGAATAACATCATTCCAACATGGGGGAAAGTTAGTGCATGCTAGCTTTCTATTTTGCATAAGCACAAGTGCATATTGAACAACATCATTCCACCATGGGGATAAGCTAGTGCATGCTAGCTTTCCCTCTTACACAAGCACAAGCACATCTCGAACAACATCATTTTAGAATGGAGGAAATCTTGCACATGCTTTTCTTCCCTCTTGCACAAGAATAAGCTCATCTTGAACAACATCATTCCACCGTCAAGGAAATCTAGCGTGTGCTAGCTTTCCCTCTTGAACAAGCACAAGTGCATCATGAAACAACATCATTCCACCATGGGGGAAAGCTAGTTTATGTTCGGTTTCCCTCTTGCAGAAGCACAAGCACATCTCGAACAACATGATTCCACCGTGGGGGAAAGCTAGTGCATGCTATATTTCCCTCTTGCACAAGCACTAGCACATCTCAAAAATCATCCCAACATGGCGGTAAGCTAGTGCATGCTATTTTTCCCTCTTCCACAAGCACAAGCTCATCTCAAATAACATCATTCAATGTGGGGGAAAGCTAACATGTGCTATCTTTCCCCCAGCACAATCACATCTCGAATAACATCATTGCAACATGGGGGAAAGCTAGTGCATGCTATCTTTTCCATATTGCAGAAGCATAAGTGCATCTCGAACAACATCATTCCACCATTGGGGAATGATAGCACATGATAGCTTTCCTTCTTGCACAAGAACTAGTGCATCTCGAAAATCATCCCACCATGGGGGTAAGCTAGTGTGTGCTAGTTTTCCCTCTACCACAAGCACAAGCTCATCTCAAACAACATCATTCAATGTTGGGCAAAGCTAGCATGTGCTAGCTTTACCCCAGCACAATCACATCTCGAATAACATAATTCCAACTTGGGGGAAAGCTAGCGTGTGGTAGCTTTCTATCTTGCATAAGAACAAGTGCATCTCGAACAATATCATTCCACCATGGGGATAGGATAGCATGTGCTAGCTTTCGCTCTTTCACAAGCACAAGTGCATCTCAAACAACATCATTTTAGAATGGAGGAAAGCTTCCACATGCTATTCTTCCCTCTTGCACAAGAATAAGATCATCTTGAGCAACATCATTCCACCGTCAAGGAAATCTAGCGTGTGCTAGCTTTCCCCCTTGAACAAGCAAAAGTGCCTCATGAAACAACATCATTCCACCATGGGGAAAAGCTAGTTTATGTTGGATTTCCCTCTTGCATAAGCACAAGCACATCTCTAACAACATGATTCCACCCTAGGGTAAAGCTAGTGCATGCTAGCTTTCCCTCTTGCACAAGCCCTAGCGCATCTCTAAAATCATCCCACCATGGAGGTAAGCTAGCATGTGCTAGTTTTCCCTCTTCCACAAGCACAAGTTCATCTCAAACAACATTATTCACTGTGTGGGAAAGCTAGCATGTGCTAGCTTTCCCCTAGCACAATCGCAACTTGAACAACATCATTCCACCATGGGGAAAATATGGCGTGTGCTATCTTTCCCTCTTGCACAAGCACTAGCGCATATCGAAAATCATCCCACCATGGGGGTAAGCTAGCGTGTGCTAGTTTTCCCTCTTCCACAAGAACAAGCTCATCTCAAACAAAATCATTCAATCTAGGGGAAAGCTAGCATGTGCTAGCTTTCCCCCAACACAATCAAATCTTGAATAACATCATTCCAACACGGGGGAAAGCTAGCGTGTGCTAGCTTTCCATCTTGCATAAGCACAAGTGCATCTCGAACAACATCGTTCCACCATGGGGATAAGCTAGCGCGTGCTATCTTTCCCTCTTGCACAAGTAATAGCGCATATTGAACAACATCATTTTAGCATGGAGGAAAGCTTGCACATGCTAGTCTTACCTATTGCACAAGCACAAGATCATCTTGAACACCATCATTCCATGGTCAAGGATCTAGCGTGTGCTAACTTTCCCTCTTGAACAAGCACAAGTGCATCATGTAACAACATCATTCCACAGTGGGGGAAAGTTAGATTATGTTGGATTTCCCTCTTGCAGAAGAACAAGCACATCTTGAACAACATGATTCCACCGTGGGGGAAAGTTAGTGTATGCTAGCTTTTCATCTTGTACAAGCACTAGTGCATCTCAAAAATCATCCCACCATCAGGGTAAGCTAGCACATGCTAATTTTCCCTCTTCCACAAGCACAAGCTCATCTCAAACAACATCATTCAATGTGGGGGAAAGATATCATGTGCTAGCTTTCCCCCAGCAAAATCATATCTCAAATAACATCATTCCAACATGGGGAAAAGCTAGTGCATGCTAGCTTTCCATCTTGCAGAAGAACAAGTGCATCTCGAACAACATCATTCCACGATGAGGGAAAGCTAGCATGTGCTAGCTTTCCTTCTTGCACAAGCACAAGCGCATCTTGAACAACATCATCTTAGCATGGAGGAAAGCTTGCACCTGCTAGTATTCCCTCTTGTACAAGAATAAGCTCATCTTGGAAAGCTAGCTTATGTTGGATTTCCCTCTTGCAAAATCAAAAGCACATCTCGAACAACATCATTCGTGCTAGCTTTCCCTCTTGCACAAGCATTAGCGCATCTTGAAAATCATCCCACCATGGGGGTAAGCTAGCATGTGCTAGTTTTCCCTCTTGCAAAAGCACAAGCTCATCTCAAACAACATCATTCAATGTGGGGGAAAGCTAGCATGTGCTGGCTTCCCCCCTAGCACAATCAGATCTCGAATAAAATCATTCCAACATGGGGGAAAGCTAGCACATGCTATCTTTCCATCTTGCAAAAGCACTCAAACAAGCACAAGCACAAGCATGCTATCTTTCCATCTTGCACAAGTGCATCATTCCACCATGGGGGAAAGCTAGCGCATGCTAGCTTTCCCTTTTTCACAAGCACTAGCGCATCTCGAAAATCATCCCACCATGGGGGTAAGCTAGCACATGCTATTTTTCCCTCTTCCATAAGCACAAGCTCATACCAAACAACATCATTCAATGTTGGGGAAAGATAGCATGTGTTAGCTTTCCCCCTAGCACAATCACATCTCGAATAACATCATTCCACCATGGGGAAAATCTAGCATGTGCTAACTTTCTATCTTGCAGAAACAAAATTGCATTTCGAACAACATCATTCCACCATGGGGGAAATATAGAGTGTTCTAGCTTTCCCTCTTGCACAAGCACAAGCGCATATCGAACAACATCATTTTAGGATGGAGGAAAGCTTTCACATGCTAGTCTTCCCTCTTGCACAAGCATAAGCTCATCTTGAACAACATCATTCCACCGTCAAGGAAATCTAGCATGTGCTAGCTTTCCCTCTTGAACAAGCACAACTACATCTTGAAACAACATCATTCCACCATGGGGGAAAGCTAGTTTATGTTGGATTTCCCTCTTGCAAAAGCACAAGCACATCTCAAACAACATCATTCTGTCATGGGGGAAAGCTAGTGCATGCTATCTTTCCCTCTTGCACAAGCACTAGCGCATCTCGAAAATCATCCAACATGGGGATAAGCTAGCATGTGCTAGTTTTCCCTCTTCCACAAGCACAAGCTCATCTCAAATAACATCATTCAATGAGGGGGAAAGATATCATGTGCTAGCTTTCCCCCAGCACAATCACACCTCGAATAACATCATTCCAACATGGGGTAAATCTATCCCGTGCTAGATTTCCTTCTTGAAAAATCACAAGTGCATCTCGAACAACATCATTCCACCATGGGGGAAAGCTAACACATGCTAGTTTTCCCTCTTGGACAAAAAGAATGGGGGGGCGGGGTGCCTAGGCATCCCCCTCTCGTTTGTTTTGGGGTGGGAGGTGTGCCTAGACATCTCCCACATTGGGGAAACGTTTCCTTGCATTTCCCCAAAATGGGGACATGGGTAAATGTTTCTCCAGGCACCCGTCTACCCATGAAGCATTGGAAACATGGGGGGCACATCCCCCTAGAACATTGAAAATTTTGGTACCATGTGTGTGCTCCAGGTTAATTATCATTCTTTCTTGTTTATTCAGTTTCTTTGTGTTGTTGTCTAATGTCTTCTTCACACTCTCTATTGTCTTATTGTCATGTTGATTGCGAAGCCGCAGAATCTAAAGTGTATTCCTTGCTTATGTAAACAACAACTTTGCTTCAGTTTGTAGCAATCCATTTGAATACCTATGATTTTTTCCCCATGCTCTTCAAGGATACCCATTATCTTTTGGAATTTCTTTCGTTGTTGTGCCTCCAATTTATGGACCAAATCTGACAAGGTTCTCATTGAAATTTCATTGCTTTGCAAATGTACCCCATGCCTTTGCTATTGCCTATGAACATCCTCAGTTTTTTCTAAATTCACGATTCTCCAAGTCCATTGTTGTGCACTCCTTGCACCACTAAGACCTCTAGTAGTAGTATCTTGTGTAGCCAAAGTGTGGT
Organism: Picea mariana; assembly: GCA_032191745.1. Taxonomy (NCBI): domain Eukaryota; kingdom Viridiplantae; phylum Streptophyta; class Pinopsida; order Pinales; family Pinaceae; genus Picea; species Picea mariana. Next base: position 13,169 of record JASDQU011104640.1, read on the forward strand.
TGAAAGTCTATTTGATCTATTGAAAGGGTTGAGGGAAACAGGGTGGCAAAGCTTCCATCTCTCGATTAGCCTTTCCAAACAAGGATCAGACCAAAGAGGATCCATATCCTTTCTCCTTCACATAATTCCTTTAAAAACAAACCAATAGCTTAAAAATTTACAAAAAAGTATCTGTCTTTCCATTATTTTCTCATAGGACATGATAGAGAGTGTGTTTGTTCAGCTTCTAGGTTAGCTTTGTAGCTTTGGAAATGATTGAGGCCAATTGGAGATCCTTTGTGGCTCCTTGAAGATGAGGGACTTAATTATGATCCTTGAGTCTCCTATAATTACCACCTCCTTTATCCCTAGATTGATGGCGATAGACATGCCTCGGAGAAGATCGTAAGATTCTGCTTGGTTATTTGTCACTATCCCTAGCTCCCAGACATAGATAGATACATGTTTTCCTTCAGGGTCAAAGATGACCCCCTCACTAATGCCACCCCTAAGATGGAAATGATATTAAACCTAATGATGGAACATGCTTTACATCTTGTTAAAAAAGTAAAACATCTTTAGCAACAACAGTGCCCAAATTGGTGTAGATCATGTGAGGCTCCCCATTTAGAAGATGGATGCTATTAATTATTAAAGAAATCAAGGATGAGGAAATGTGTAAAACTATAAGCATTCAGCCTTGTTTTGTTAGTTTTGAAGAGCAGCCTAGAAATGCAATTTTATGTTAGCCTGTTATAATTGAACAGTTTCTTGCTAATGGTTTGTATGACATGCCATGAAGAGGAACAATAAATTCTCAAACCTCTCTTTGAGCCTTCTCTCAACTTGATATCCAGTCCCACTTGGTTTCATGGAGATTTTTCGAGTGGAAAGGAAGATGTATTCTCCACCTTCATTGATCCTATTGAAACTTGGATGGAATCAATTGGTGGGAGTGCATATCAGTCGAAGAATGAAGTGTCATCCATGTTCTCCAAAAGTGTAGGAAACAAAGTGTTCAAAGGACCAGCCCATCTTGGATGTAGCTGGAAGTGTCCCTACTTTGGTTCATGACCAAATACAAGGGAGGAAATTATGTCTCTGATGTGATCCTCTGGAGGTTGCACTAGAAATATGATTTTACTTAATTGTTTTTGTCTTGCATGGGTTGGAGTAGGTTGGAGGAAATATAAATCTCATAATGGCATGTTGGAGGACATATAAATAGTATATTACTTTGTTCCAACATCACAAGTCAACCAAAACAAAATTGGTCATGTATAGGTGGAACCTAATAGAATTGGCAAAACAGGGCCGCTCTAGAATAGTACCTATTACAACTCATATCGTATAAGGTTCCATCTTGTGATTTTCACCATAAGCCTATTGAATCCCCTATTTATTGTAATATTCATCATACAATGAATGTGCATAAGAAGGAACCATTTGAAATCTTTCCCTCAACCCTATACTTGATGAATCTAAAGGAGAATGAAGTTGAAACAAACCATGCTCTTGCGATCTGGATATCTCAACGCTATCACCTTTGATAAGATTTACCTCTACAAGAAAATGACTTTCTTTTATATTCTCACAACCGGAAAAATAATTGAATTTATTTAAATGTTGGGTTGCTCTTGGATAGTAGGTTCAACCTTGTGAGAACTATTAAACTACCTAAAAGTGGAGATAATCATTTATCACCATCTCTAAGCATATTATTCTTTGCTTTGATCTATTAGAGTAGTTATCATTTTGTCTTCTCATTCATGTCTTCAATGTTCTCTACAAGTAGGGGTTCTATAGTCCTCATGGTATCATAAGGCATGAACCAAAAATTATGCTTGAATAAAGAAAATTTGTGCAACATTGAAACACTTTATGGATGCATTAATCTAGGTACTGTGTAGCCTTCAATTAACTGAGATATTCCAGGTTTATCTACAATAATTTAGATTTTTGTGATGCTAACCTCTTTTTCCAGCTGAATAGTATCTCTACCAATATCATTGTCTCCCTCATTTTGTAGCAGGACCTCACCAGATTGAAGATTAAGAGCTTTTAATATGGAATTTGTGATGAAAAAATAGTCAAAGGAAACTTTTGATAACTAATGAACTTTGATCAATGATCAAATGCCCATCGAACACCCAAATTGACCAACATCTCTACACCGATCTCTCTAGTGAAATACTGTTTTTTTCTTACCCAGGTACAACACCATGCCAAACCAACTTTAATCGACATACCAATGTGAATTTTGACTATTGAATCTACTCTAATTCATTTGTGCTAATTATGATACCCATGTATTTGCAAATACCTAACTCTTGTATTTCAAATTTTGTCCAATAAAAACATGAGTATGATAAACTACTTTTATATATTTAGCCAAACGTATGACAAATTCATATGAACTTGCTTTTAGATTATGAAAAATAGTAAATCAACTAGCTGTATTAGTGGCATGAGTTAAAGTTGCATGGAGTTATATATGCATGTTATCACTCAAAGCCTTGAGAGTACAGATGAGGGAATTTACAGCTTATGATATATTTTCTTGTTTAATTCCCATCAATGCTTGTTCTTTATTATTCCAAACAAAGAGTACAAAATCAGTAGCCACAAGTCTTTGATCACCTACACAAACACTCTATCCTGTTGTGAATAGATGCATCTTAGTCTAAGCCCAAAAATATGCCAAAATTTACATTCACTTTACAAAATTCTTTTCCACTTAGGATCTACCAGGTGGACATCACTACATATGTTTTCAATAAAAAGCTTAGTATGTTAGTGTGGGTTAATTACACATATAGGAAAGTACTCCATTCATGGGCCTCCTTTGGCTAACTGCAAAATATAGCAAATGATGAGAGTAATATCTTCTTACAACCATGATAAACCATTATTTCCTATAAATTTAAAGTGCCAGCTATGTTGTTGTTGTAATATATGTGGCAATTCTAGAAAGCGAGTCTCTGGATCCCAAGGAATATTTTCAACTTTTGATAAGTCTAATCTTGACCTCATACAAAATGCCTTTTTGATAAATGGATTCGGTATGCAGTATTGAGTGTTGGAATGCATGGAGATTCCCAAACTTTGTGGTTGTGGTAAAAGAAAAATTTTAGCCTAGAGATGTAGAAAGGTCATATAGAAAATGCTCCAAGACTATCCCCATTATCCATTGTATTAATCTGATTTGGAATTATGGTAGAAGGCAACAAATCGGTGTTCACTCACACATTGTATAAACTTTAAATATTGAACTTTTGACCAGCATTGACAACAAATACAACATTGTAATATGTATTAAGAGATGGGTGCGCTGAACAAATTTGACTGATGGCAGACTTATGGCTTTCTCATCACAAAAAGAAGCATTATTTTGTTTCCATTTGAGGGTCTCTTGCCTAGAACACCCTGGTTGTAGAATATGGTAGGTGATGTTCCAAGTGGTGTTTATAATCATAATTGATATCCTCAGGATGAAGATGGTCTAAGAACATTTTCGGGCGTTAATGGGGTTGTTGTAACAACTTATTTGAAACATATTGGCGAGTTGTAAGTTGACCCTAGTTATGGAAAGGGGAAAATGAGGAAAATTTGGCTACCTCTTGCTAAATTTACCCACGTCCCCCACATTGGGGAAACGTTTCCTCGCATTTCCCCAAAATGGGGACGTGGGTACACATTTCCCCAGGTGCCCCCCTGCCCCTGAAGTGTGGGAAACATGGGGGGCGCATCCCCCTAGAACATTGAAAAATTTGGTACCATGTGTCTGCTCTAGGTTAATTATCATTCTTGCTTGTTTATTCAGTTTCTTTGTGTTGTTGTCTAGTGTCTTCTTCTCACTCTCTATTGTCTTATTGTCATGTTGACTGCAGAGCCGTAGAATCTAAAGTGTATTTGTTTCTTATGTAACCAACAACTTTGCTTTAGTTTGTAGCAAACCATTTGAATACCTTTGATTTTTTCCCCATGCTTTTCAAGGATGCCCATTATCTTTTGAAATTGTTTTTGTTGTTGTTCCTTCAATTTATGGACCAAATCTGACAAGGTTCTCATTGAAATGTCATTGCTTTGCAAATGTTATCCATGCCTTTTCTATTTCCTATGAACATGCTCAGTTTTTTCTGAATCCATGATTCTCTAAGTCCAGTGTTCTGCACTCATTGCACCACTAAGACCTCTATTAGTAGTATCTTGTGTAGCTAAAGTGTGGCTAAAAGTCTATTTGGTCTATTGAAAGGGTTGAGAGACATAAGGTGGCAAAGCTTCTAGCTCTCGATTAGCCTTTCCAAACAAGAATCAGACTAGAGAGGATCCATATCCTTTCTCCTTCACATAATTACTCTAAAAATAGACCAATAGCTTAAAACTTTACAGTAAAGTATATGTCTTTCCATTATTTTCTCACAGGACATGATAGAGAGTATGTTTGTTCAACTTCTAGGTTATCTTTGTAGCTTTGGAAATGATTGAGGCCAATTGGAGATCCTTTGATGGCTCCTTAAAGATGAGGTATTTAATGATGATCCTTGAATCTCTTATAATTACCACCTCCTTTATCCCTAGACTGATGGTGATAGACATGCCTCGGAGAAGATCATAAGATTATGCTTGGTTATTTGTCACTATCCCTATCTCCCAGGCATAGACAAATACATGTTTTCCTTCAGGGTCAAAGATGACCCCCCCACTAATGCCACCCCTAAGATGGAAATGATATTAAACCTGATGATGGAACATGCTTTACATCTTGTTAAAAAAGTAAAACATCTTGAGAAACAACAATTCCCAAATTGGTGCAGAGCATATGAGGTTCCCCATTTAGAAGATGGATGTTGTGAATTATTAAAGAAAGCAAGGATGAGGAAATGTGTAAAACTATAAGCATTCAACATTGTTTTGTTATTTTTGAAGAGCATCCTGGAAGGTTCAACCTTGTGAGAACTATTAAACTCCCTAAAAGAGGAGATAATCATTTATCACCATCTCTAAGCATTGTATTCTTTTCTTTGATATTTTAGAGTAGGCATCATTTCACCTTCTCATTCTTGTCCTCAATGTTCTCTACAAATATGGGTTCTATAGTCCTCGTGGTATCATAAGGCATGAACACAAAATTATGTTTGAATAAAGAAAATCCGCGCAACATCAAAACACTTTATGGATGCATTAATCTAGTTACTGTGTAGCCTTCAATTAACTAAGAAATGTCAGGTTTATCTACAATAATTTAGATTTTTGTGATGTTAACCTATTTTTCCAGCTGAATAGTATCTCTACCAATATCATTGTCTCCCTCATTTTGTAGCAGGACCTCAGGAGATCGAATATTAAGAGTTTTTAATATGGAATTTGTGATGAAAAAATAATCAAAGGCAACTTTTGATAACTAATGAACTTTGATCATTGATCAAATGCCCACAAAACACCCAAATTTACCAACATCTCTACATTGATCTCTCTAGTGAAATAACCTCATTTTCTTACCCAGGTACAACACCATGCCAAACCAAATTTAATCGACATACCAATGTGAATTTTGACTATCGATTCTACTCTAAGTCATTTGTGCCAATTATGATACCCACATATCTGGAAATACCTAACTCTTCTATTTTAAATTTCCTCCAATAAAAACATGAGTATGATAAACTACTTTTATATATTTATCCAAACATATGACAAATTCATATGAACTTGCCTTCAAATTATGAAAAATAGTAAATCAACTAGTTGTATTAGTGGAATGAGTTAAACCTGCATGGATTTATATATGCATGTTATCACTCAAAGCCTTGAGAGTACAGATGAGGGAATTTACAGCTTATGATCTATTTGCTTGTTTAATTCCCAGCAATGGTTGTTCTTTCTTATTCCAAACAAAGAGTACAGAATCAGTAGCCACAATTCTTTTATCACCTACACAAACACTCTATCCTATTGTGAATAAATGCATCTTAGTCTAAGCCCAAAAAATGCCAAAATTTACATTCACTTTACAAAATTCATTTCCACTTAGGATCTACCAGGTGGACATCACTACATATTTTTTCAACAAAAAGCTTAGTATGTCGGTGTGGCTTAATTACACATATAGGAAAGTACTCCAATCATGCGCCTCCTTTGGCTGACTGCAAATTGTATCAAATGATGAGAGTAATAACTTCTTACAACCATGATAAACCATTATTTCCAATAAATTTAAAGTGCCAACTATGTTGTTGTTGTAATATATGTGGCCATTCTAGAAAATGAGGCTCTGGATCCCAAGGAATATTTTCAACTTTTGATAAGTCTATTCTTGACCTCATACAAAGTGACTTTTTGATAAATGGATTCAGTATGCAATATTGAGTGTTGGAATGCTTGGAGATTCCCAAACTTTGTGGTTGTGGTAAAAGAAATTTTTTAGCCTGGAGATGTATAAAGGTCATATAGAAAATGTTCCAAGACTATCCCCATTATCGATTGTATTAATCTGATTTGGAATTGTGGTAGAAAGAATCAAATCAGCATTCACTCACATGTTGTATAAAATTTAAATATTGAACTTTTGACCAGCACTTACAACAAATAGAACACTGTCATATGTATTAAGAGATGGGTGTGGTGAATAAATTTGACTGATGAAAGACTTATGGCTTTCTCATCACAAAAGGAAGAAATATTTTGTTTCCATTTGAGGGTCTCTTTCCTAGAACACCCTGGTTGTAGAATATGGTAGGGAATGGTCCAAGTGGTGTTTATAATTATAATTGATCTCCTCAGGATGAAGACATTCTAAGAACATTTTCGGGCGTCAATGGGGCTGCTGTAACAACTTGTTTGAAACATATTGATGAGTTGTAAGTTGAGCCTAGTTATGGCAAGGGAAAAATGAGGAAAATTTGTCAACCTCTTGCTAAATTTACCCACATCCCCCACATTGGTGAAACGTTTCCTCTCATTTCCCCAAAATGGGGACGTTGGTAAACATTTACCTAGGCGTCCCCTACCCCTAAAGCGTGGGAAACATGGGGGGCGCATCCCCCTGGAACATTGAAAAATTTGGTACCATGTGTCTGCTGCAGGTTAATTATCATTCTTTCTTGTTTATTCAGTTTCTTTGTGTTGTTGTCTATTGTCTTCTTCTCGCTCTCTATTGTCTTCTTGTACTATTGACTGTAGAGCCGTAGAATCTAAAGTGTATTCCTTGCTTATGTAACCAACAACTTTTCTTCAGTTTGTAGAAATCCATTTGAATACCTTTGATTTTGTCCCCATGCTTTTCAAGGATTCCCATTATCTTTTGGAACTACTTTTGCTGTTGAGACTCAAATTTATGGACCAAATATGACAGGGTTCTCACTCTAATGTCATTGCTTTGCAATTTTTCCCCATGCCTTTGCTATTGCCTATGAACATACTCAGTTTTTTCTAAATCCATGATTCTCCAAGTCTAGTGTTCTGTACTTCTTGCGCCACTAAGACCTCTAGTAGTAGTATCTTGTGTAGCCAAAGTGTGGTTGAAAGTATATTTGGGCTATTGAAAGGGTTGAGGGACATAGGGTGGAAGAGATTCCATCTCTTGATTAACCTTTCCAAATAAGGATTAGACCAAAGAGGATCCATATCCTTTCTCCTTCACACAATTCCTCTAGAATTTAACCCCCCTACTATTCAATTTATTCACATCGGTTGAGCACTTTCTTTCTCAAGAGTTCAGTCGATTGCTGGATTTTGTTTATGATTTAGGGTATGATTCTTCAATATGAATGAAAGAAATTAAGAATGGATTGAATTACTATTTCAAGTTCTTACAAGGTTTCATTTATCGGTTTGATCATCGGAGCAGTAGTAGATATGTTGAATTAGGTAGCTTACCTAAAAGATCCCATCTCTCAGATAGGGGCACTAGCTCTGACTACATTGATAGGAGGGGCCATCTATAGGAATAACTCTTATATCCATAACTAGTTTCTTAAGATCCAATTTCATATCTAGTTTAATTCGTGGAGGTAAGAGCATATCCCATTTAAACAGAGCCATTTGAAATAGCAAAGGCAAAAGCTGGGACAGCTAGGGCATAAAAATCCAATCCATCCAGTCGCAAAATAAGGTGCAAAGATCATTTTGGTTCAAGTTCCAATTGCTTCAAGGCAAAGTCAGATCTTACGTAAATAAAAGGAAGACTCCAATTCCAATTCAAATTTCGGTCCAAGTTCCAATTCCGCCAGCTAGTTCATCATTCTTAGCAATTGGCAAGTTCCATCCCTATCTCGAACTACCTCTGCACTTGGATCATTTACTGAGGATCTTTTTTTATTACCACATGTTTTGTTGATTCATCATATTATTCTAACCCATTAGCAAAAAAAGAACCACGTCTTTAGGTAAGTAATAAGTAAATGAGCTCTATGTGACCTGTGTATCGTTGTAATCAACCACGTCTTTTATTACCTCAGTGTGATGGAGGTAGGTCTCGTTCCTAATGCAAGGCATATGATCAAGGGCATTTATAAGGAGGATTTATATATGGATTGAGAACTTATTGACTAGGTTTCTAATTTTATGACTAAATTTCTCTAGATCTTCTCTGGTTGGGGCCAAAAAACTAGGGCAAAAACCAATTTTACTGTCAAGAACATTACTTTTGTAAATAAGACGATAAAAAAACAAATGACTTGTGTACCTCCAAAGAGAGGATTCCCAGATGAAGATGTCGCCAAATTGAGGATACCCAAATCTCTGTTCTATGTGCCTTGCCCCTTGTGTTGTTGCTTGCACTCTGCCCAGTAGCCAAAATCAGGATGCCAAGATCTCTGTTCTACGTGCCTTGCTCCTTGTGCTTCAACACTCAGCTCCAGTGTGGTTCTTCAACTCCTGAATTGCCAACTTCACTCCTTGTAATAATTTTGGTTAAGATTGGTTTTAATTTAGGTTAAAATTACTTTCTATTAATATAATTTAAAAGCACTTTCTATTAATATAAGTTGAATTTCCTTTTACTTAATTTTTCCCTATTATCTCGAGGTAGTGGAGAAAATGGGGAAATATTAATAATATTAATAAAATTTGGAGGGTAAGGGTAGACTTAGAAGTGGCCAAAATTTATTGGAATAAAAGTTAGGCGGGTGATATGCACCATGCAAGTCTTCAATATCGCTTTAATTAAACTATTGCTTTAATTAAAAGGGTTTTTCTATTGCATTCACTTACGACAATGTACATGGTGTATAATTTCTACATTAAAAGTTATATTTTGTATGAAAATTTGATTATGATGAAACTTTGATCATATCATATATTGAAATTTGTTTCATGAGAATTATTTCTGAAATTATGTCGGAAAGAGGATCTTTTTATTACAAGATTAATTTATTTCACACAAACACTTCTCATTTGGCCAAGCTACCACAAAAATGGGTGTGATATAGTCGACATCACTTTTCGAGGGGTGAACCATTAATACAAGCACTTCCATTCAATGAGGTTGTCCCCAACAAGAGAACTATTCCATATAAGTCACTTTTTTATGGGCAAACCATTAACACAAAACACTTATATTCCACTAAGCCATTACCAAAAGGGGTACTATTCCCTCAAAACCACCTTTCGAGGAGTGAACCATTAACAAATGCACTCTCATTTGGCTAAGTTGTCATGACAAGGGTCGTGATTTTGTGAAAGTCACATGAGCACTTCCATTTGGCTAAGTTGGGACGATTGGGGGTATTGTTTCATAAAAGTCACTTTTCAAGGGGCACTTTCATTCAACAAAATTATTACAACATGGGCTCTTTCATTCAACACGATTATCATAACATGGGGCACTACTCTCAACCCAATGTCACTTTTCGAGGGTGAACCATTAACATAAGATCTTTCATTTAACTAAGCTAACATGATAAGGGGTCAGAGGAACAAAATATCCATGAAGAGGATCCACAAGAAGAGAACCTAGAAGCTTCTTCTAGTTATCTTTCTAAGGAAATCAATGAGTCATGGATGACATGCAATGAATATCAAACATTAGATCTATAAATTGAATAATTTCTAGCATGTATATCACAAGATCCCTTGTGCTTTCAAGATTTTGAACAAGTGCCACAAGAAGAGCTTTGTGCTATAACAATTAAGGAGAGCCAAGCAAACCAAGATCAATTCAAAATTTGGTTTCAATTAGTCATTAGGCCACAAAACCACTCCATTTTTCAACATTATTTAGCATCAAATCTTTATGATCAACAAATTTTTCATGTCCAAGCATTCATTAAAGTATATTTTTCAAACTTGAATGTGAGTCTACTTATGATCTTGTTACGCAAATGGATGCATTGGAAATTCTGTTATACTTGAGAGAATGACTTATTTTTCAACAATAGTGTAGGATATAATAGAATAAATAAACAAATAGGTAAAATGAATAAGACTTTTGCTTCAAACTTTTATGAATAATTCTTCAAATCATTGTTCAATAGTCATTTGAAAGGATTTCATGGCAAAATACAGTGAAGACAATCTTATTTCGGGTAACCATATAGGATCATTTTCAAAACATGTTTTTAAATAATATATCTCTTGAAATCTATTTTTTAAATCCATTTTGAAATTTTCAATTTGGATCACAAGTAAAAAAGATATGATAAAAATAGAAACTAGGTCTCAAGTGAAATTTTGAGGATAGAGTTAGTATAGCCTTGATTTGAGGGGTCTAATGGAAACATTTTTTTTTACATGATATTTATATGAAATGTAGCCCTTGGAATATAGTTTCTAAATCAACTTGAATCACCTCAATCCGATATCATATGAAAAAGTTATGCTCAAAATACTAACTGTTTGTTAAAAACAAATCTGCATGGTGACAATTCTAGGTCTTGACTGTTCATAGGCATATTTCACATATAAAATCATCGTATTTTCAAAACCTGTTTATATGGGAGATAGATATGCAAGTATAGTTCGAAACAAAATTTGAATCATCCCATTTGGAGGTCAAATGAAAAAGTTATGACTCATTTAGTGACTACATGTCTTCAAATCAACATAATAAAAATCTGCCTCCTAGGTCTGTTCATCAGACATTTTGTGATATCAAACCTAAGGGTTTTAAAACCCTATTTATACTAGATATAGAAAAATGAATCTACTTTACTCTCCAAGTGTAATCACATCGATCATATCTTTAACGAAAAAGTTACGCTCCAAATAGTGACTGTTGGTCTAGTCAAACATTCACAAGCATCTCTATCAAACAGTGAACTGTTCATCATTTTTAGCATATCATGTTAAACCATTTTGAAACCATGTTTATACTGGAAGTATCCACATGAATTCACTTTAAATTGGATTTTGAATCACTCTAATCGGACATAAAACGAAGATTGTGCGAATAAAATACCGCTAGGAGGTCTAGGTTGGCCACCATTCCTAAAAGGGGTAAAACAAATGCATTTTATTTGAATATCATCTTTGGACTTGTTTTCAAAGTATTTATTGTATTTAATGGAAGAAGAGATACTATACACCTCTCTTCCTTCATCATCTAATATTGTATTGTAGGTAAGTGCTATGCTTTTTTTTTCAGGTCACAAGGAGATTCAAAGGGTGAACTCCATGGATGAGGAATTTTCAAAGTTAATCTTTAAAAATTCACATCTACGAATATGAAGTGAAAATATTCAAATAAAAAAAAGAGGAAATTCACCTAATGTTCAGTTCATCTGATAAACTCAAAGCTCTCGAAGGTTGCTTTCAGTTGTCGACCAACAACACCAACAATCTTATAAGATGGATCGAGATCAAACCAGAGGGCATGAAACTAATCATCAGAAGAAGACAAATTCATTTTCAAGTCACATCCATTGCCAAATAAACCTTTCATATTTCATATTGTTCATGGTTTCATTCATCATCCATACAATATGTTAAGCTCCATCAACTACCATTGAAGTCTAGACCTATTATCCATCTATCCATCTACTCCTAGATCATGACTTCAACCTATGTTACTTTTCTAAGATTTCCCTACTTCCCTACTGTTAGAATATAATGGATGTGCTCATTTTACCATGGAAAATATCACTATTGTCACCCAATCATAGGTTGAAGCCACCCTCTGAGCACCTTAACCTTGACAGAGAATCACTCTGGAAGAAAACCCTAGGCTAGATATCCAAACAAAAGGTAGCGCACCTTTCCCCAAGGATAGCACACCAAACAAGAGATGATCAGATAGTCCAAGCCAAAATGTAATCTACTAGCCGCAACAACTGCAACGACAACTCTCCTCCAAACTTGAGCACAAACTGAGCAACTGCAGTGTGCACAAGTGCTACTCAGCAATTCTGAGAATGCCTGCCAGAATGAAGACTGGCCTCCTATATTTATAGTAATTCTGGCTAACTGCATGGGCCAACTTCTCATTTTGGGTGTCTATTTACTTAGTATATAATATTTCTTCTGGTCGACTTCTTCTCTTGTAGGCTAATAACCTAATACAAACCTCTTGTGCCGACTTGTCTTCTAGGGTTATTAGCCAACTCATTAGGGTTTCTTCTTTCTTCCTGGAATATTCTATTCTTATCAGGTTTACATGTGGAGGTAAATACCTCCCGTAGATACCATAATATTAACACTCCCTCCTAGCTAGGGAGGTATTATAGGTAATGGTCTTGAGCACAAACATACCATTCACCCGGTAGCATCAACATAGTTGTATAGACTAGCTCATGACTAGATCATGAGCATCATCATCACCATTAGTGGCATCAACTAAATCATCTCTCGAAACCATACTCTATCTGAGCAATTAGACATGATGTTGGNTGGATAAGTCACTCACACCATAGAGTGACACAAGAGCCATTCTTCTAATCTGGGCATGTGTCTTAGAAAAATAAATGTCTTGAACCATTTTTCGTCTGGGAAATCTCTGTCGATTGATCATCCATCTAGCTGATAATCATTTTCAACACTGTTGATAGTATTCAAGGTAATCAGAACAATATCATTCAATAGAACACAACTACAATCTAGTGGTACACTACCACACCAAGTATCACACAGGTACTTGATCAGTGACGTATAGTCACAAACAGTGGAAGACATCCACCACAGTAGTATACATCTACTGTCAAGAGTCATACAATATTCATAAAAATCATCTGATATCAACCTGCACATAAATAATGTTATGATATAAATTGAATCATCTGAGTCATTCTTCCACTCACATCTGTGAGATCTTGGAAGAGCATCTACCCTCAGAAGGTCAAACATCAATGATGAGTTATCTGGACTATTCTTCTCAAGAAAGGAAGAATAATTGTCCTGATTTATGAGCCTGGACCATTCCCCACCCTAGGCCATTCCTTCAACACTAGACAAAGTGTAACCTGGAGAGAATGAGTCTACCCCAAGGAATGTATGTCCCTAATTGTTGAACCTGGACCATTCACCACCCTGGGCCATTCCTCTGGCACTAAACAAAGTGCAACCTGGAGAGAATGAATCTGCCCTAAGGAATGACTGTTCAGACCATTTCCTAAGGAAATGACTATCCTGCACCAACCTCCAAAATGGACCATTCCCCATGTTAACCACAATGGAAAATCACTTTCTAGCGAGGCCGACTAGTCTTCTTGAGTAACCCTCAAGAAGAGAGATTTCTCTAGACCATTCCCCATGTTAACCACAATGGGAAATCATTGTCTATGGTACATTAGCAATCCATCAAACCATTTTCATTACGAAAATGACCATTCGATCTGGACCATATTTCAAACTAGAAAATGCCTGTCTGTCAGAAATCTCAAACCACTTTCTGAATATGGAAAGGAACTTCTCATCCTGGACCATTTTTCGAATTGAAAAATGACTGTCCATCAATCAATAACACATCAGTTCTCCCTCCCAACCTGAGAGTCATCTCTTCCTTTTTCAATAAGGAAGTCATCTTCACGAGCTCTAGCTTGAGTACGCAAACTCTTTCTCATATTGGATAGAAGCGTTACCAAAATGTCTGCTTATATTCTCATCTGTGGAGATATGTATTGGAGAACCACTTTCTCCTTTCCGGACTTCATCACGGATAATGTAATGTTTGATCTCAAATGTACCTTGGTCTGGAACATTGGTTTTTTATGAAGGCTTCATATAGCTCTAATCAATAAAGTATATCATTGTTGGATTCCTCTTTGGTTCCTACTAACTCACAACATCATGGCAAGGGTCAAACTGGAACATATCCATGTGGTACTTCTTCTATCATCATGAGATCTTTGTCATGGATTGGCAATCCATCATCCTAATCTTCTGAGTAATCATTCTGATTAAATATTTATGTACACTTATGTTGTGCATTGGAGGTTCTCCACCAAGTTGTCTTCTTCCATCTGCATACAAGGGTCTCTTTCTAGTATACCTCAGAGCCTTGAGGTTTCTCTTCATATGCTCTTTGTTCAATTTCTCTGGAGAACGGTCTTTGCATTCATCTGATGTAGAGATGCAACCCATGGATATTGTGAATGATATAATGTTTGGTTTCTGGTGTAGAGGTATGTTTGGTTTACTAGAATGAGTAATCATCATAGTCTTCTCCCTCCATCTGGGAGAACCTACAGTTCTAGATCTCGCAGTGATTTCATTCATAAGTCTTCTATACACTTTTCTTCATCACAACTTTTAGTTCCTCTGCTTGATTTCTTTTAGTGAGTTCATATCAGGCTGGTAATCTTGCGATTCTTGATACAATGACTGGTTGTTTTGGATTTTCTTTCTTTCTTGGAATCTTCATGTTTTTCCTCATGTTTCTCTTTAGCTCTTAGATGCATGGAGTTTCTTATAGACTCCATGCCCTAGATATTCCACTTCTTTCTTTCATCATAGGATGATGGATGTGGATGGACAACCAGGGATACTTTAAGGCTCCTCTTCGAAGAATACTTCTTCTAAGGTTGAACTGAACACATACTGCCTTTCATGGCTGCTGCCATGGATATATACTTCATCATCTTCAATGGATCATAGGATTAGCTCCCTCCTAATCCTTGCTTCATGTATGAGTGCATGTTTTTCTTTTGGAAATATATAGTCGTCTCCCTCC
>JASDQU011104641.1:1779-16132 GCA_032191745.1 Picea mariana
TCCTCCATCACATAGATTGTAAGCTGCTCCCCCCGCACAATCAAGCATTGTAGCTCAGTGCTCCACATAGAAATAAAAAACTGGAGCAACTACTCTTGTGCCTGTAATAGTGGGAAATCAAAGAAATTTAGCAACCCACAGGCTACCAAAGGTCCCAGAACGCCTGACTCATCTCTCACCACCTCCCTAAGGTGCACCCAGTCCCTCTCCCTCCAGTGCAATGACATCCTACATTGATCAGTTGCGTTCACACAAACAACACTTGATCATCTATCACTATTAATAAACCAAAAACTTCCAAAAATATAAGTTTTTTAAAATCCCGCCAGCTTTGCCTCATATGCATAGCTGTCACCCACATAGGCACGCACATATGTGTGCCTGTTCTTCACATAATTTCACATCAATGCACATTTGTCGAAGACACATATTCACATCAATGTGCATATGTCACACCTTCATGTGCGCATTCATGCGCACCTGCTTGCTACACAGTTGCACAGTTGTAGTTTGAATAGGTGTGCATCCAATGCACACCTGTTTTCCTCATTTACACACCCCCATGCATGGCTATCCTCACTACAGTCGTGCACCTAAGTGCGAGGATCCTTTGATCGCCCACCCTCACAAAATCCCACAGTATGGCCCTCCTTACAACCCTGCCCAGAAAAGAAACCCTAACTACTATGTAGGAGGATGAGACCACTAACATGTTTCTCGCAAATCCTAGATTAGTTGGCTTGAACTCCCAAAATCTCCAAATATCCTCTAAAAACCTCTCGTCAACTCACTATCGCAATAGGTACAAATGAGGTCACATTGTGAGCCCCACAACTATATATATTTCATTTTTCCAAACTTCCATGCTCAATTACAGGAGGTCAGAGCATCTATTTTTCAATCCATCTTCAGCCATGGGATCAGGATCCCACCATCCATAGAGTCACATTCCCCAGGTCACCATACATCCTCGGCCCCAAGAGTACATTTTTCTCACATCATGCCTAGGTAGACATGCTCTTGTTCACAATTATCAAATATTTGTTATATGTTCTTTATCTTCATATATTGTTCACGTCGGGTATTGGATTTTCATGTGTGTGGGTACTTGGTCATCACAAAACAATGCATCCCCTTCAGGTATATGATTGACACTGGCATGTAATCATTCCCTCTAAATATCAATTGCATCTCCCAGTCACACCCTTTGACAATTTTCTATATGATCCTAACTTCCGGCTTTGCATTACTATCACCTCCACTGCATTTCTAGTACTGTCACTCCGTAGCACTCTCCTCCACATGAGTTGTCCTAGTCATAGTCCCCTTTGGCACTTTTACATTCATTCTTTTTTCACCCCCTAGGGATGGGAGTCTCGATAGTCTTACGCATGTTCAAGAATCAGACACATACTCCTTCTCCTCATTATGCTACCTTTCTCAATGGAATCCCAAGATCTCTCCTCATAGTTATTGTTTAACTGCGCCTCCACGGTATCATTAACCCTCCATTTCACCCATAGTTAGTTTTCCCATCTGCATATTGAACTCCATTCATTTACCTCATACAAAAACCCACCTATATGGGCCCCCACACTCCACCAGTTCTCCCTGCAACTTGCGCCTGCACAGGCCAAGACATATTGCACTGGGGTACCCATTTCTGTATCTTCACACTTATCCCAAATTATTATTTATTCATTTGGTAATGGTACAAAACCTTTGTTTCTGGCATTTACATAGATTTTGTTGTCTCCCTTCGCAACCTTTCTTTTCCTGGCAAAGCAACCCTTGTCTCCCTTGGTTGGGGAATTTACTATTTCCTACTCCTGTCGACATTGTCCATAAACTCTGAGTATCCCACAATAGATGTACCCATGATCTCTGAGTTTTTCCACTTTGTCGTGCCTTTGACACAATTTAAACCACGTCTAGTTGTCCCCCTCACGCTAGATCCAGTTTCATGGTTGTTGCCACTCATACTTCACATATATCCCCAACCAAGGGAAGTCTAGAGTCTCACCACATCTTGACTTTGTCCATGTACCTCATCAATTCCTGATGTCATCCAGTGGATTTCATGAAGCCCTTTTCTTCTTGGAGTCGTGTCTCCTTTTCTGTCGACATCAACATTGTTTCCAAAAGGGAAACAATATCTTGACTCTCATTACCTTAATAATAAGGAGTCTTGGATGACACAAAGAGAACCATAATTACTCTCTGTTGTCATTGACCCCCTTAACATTCCACTCCAACACAATCTCATGTTACAGTGGGTCTTACTTTGTGACTATTTTAGTTGTTTAATCCTAGCCAAAGGCCTCTAAATTTGTTGGGCCATCAATACCTACGAGTGATCGAAACTTCTTACAAGTGTCATTGCCTCGTTTCAGAGTATGTTCACCATCAGAGTTGTCATCTACCATTATGAAACCACCCCGGAGGGCACTGCGATTATCTACATCATTATACAGCTTCAGCTACTGTCTCACATTTTTTGAGATACATGACATGAGCATGGGGCATGCCCTCCTCATTTGTATACAGATTTTTTTTTCCCACACCTAGAGAAAGGTTTGGATACCACATTTTCCCCTCTCCTTCCAATGGATCACTCCTACATTTCTTGTCAATGCTCTTTCTTACGATGTCACTCTCAGTAGAAGAAACATTAATCTATTTTGGCTATACATATGATCCTCACCTCACACCTCAAGGGGCATCTGTTATCACTGAACTTTTGTCCGCAAATGGTTACAACAATCCAACAAATCCAAACACCTATTAGTTCACGTACAACCACAAAAAATCATTTCCAAAAGGCACAAAATATACCACTGGTTATAAAATCGACATGTGCATAAAAACTACAGGAAGCACGTGCACATGCACAGGCTGAAAAATCCAAAAGAGTGCACATGATCCCCATGCGTGACTGTGTACGATAAAAGCCACACACTCCTATGAATAGTGCATTTATGGTTCTTTTCGTCCCCTCACCCACTTTTGGTTCATCTCCCAAGCTGAATCTGAGTGGGGGGCTAGCCAAAGACCTAAGGGTGCCCTAAAGGGCCTCTTGTTCACAATAAAGACCGGTTGGATAATGCCTCAAATATTTGCTATAAAAAGAGGCCATGGGTGCACTATGAATTCAAGAATCTCATTGTATTTTTATGCTTCCTCTATTCTCCTACAAAGAACTTATTTCCTTCTTGGAGCACTCTAGCATCATATCATTAAGCTATTCACCTGACCTCTTAAGGGAATAATGTTGGATTTTTTCACCATTTCCTTTCTAGTTTTCCATTTGTAAGAAGATATCTCACATAGGGGACTCAAGAGCCCTCCCTTGGAGGAAGAGGGGATCCATAAGTCCCACTTTTTCTTTGGTGTTTTCCCACTAATATAATCTCTCAATTGGTGGCATGAATATTGGCCAATTGTTTGACTGATTTTGGTTCTAATTTCCTTATGCATTTTAGTTTCATTTCTTTAGTTTTTATTATCTTAGTTTTTTGTTTATTTCATTTGATTGAGTCATTTGATTCATAGACTAAATTCTGTCATGTTCATTTGACCCAACTGGACTTGCACATGTCCCTCATTTTCTAATTCAAGTGGTGAAAAGGATATAACAACGCTCCCCACCTGAATATCGAGAAAATGAAGGTCAATAAGTTCATTTTTGGCCTTATTGTCATCATTCGATCAAAGGTTAGGATTCTGATGCCTCAAACCTTGGATGATGTTATTCATAATACCCTCATAGAAGAGGAGGATTTTATCAATGGGGGTCAGAGAAGGACTCCAGTGAGACCAATGGGACAGGTGCCATCTGGTGCACTGCAACATCAGACACCAACTAGACATTCACAAGGATTTCGAGGCCCTTAGAGAGGATCCACATATACTACACCAGAATGAATGATGCCTCAGCAATGGACTCCTTACAAAGGACTACAACACCAACAACAACGTTTACCACAAGAAAAACAATTTAGGCATTTTCAGTAGAACAGGGGTTCCATGCCGATGGGCTGTCAGCTTCTACTTCAGGTACCAGGAGTACTAGATTGAAGAAACGATGTTGAAAATGTGGGGAGGCACATTACCAAAATGACTTCCTAGTTGAGAGGACCAGAGCATCTATATCCGTCGGACCCACTAGCATGGAAAATTTGGGCAAGGCCCATCAGATTCATGTAGTGGTGAATAACTACTAGGTAGAGGACAAGTCGACTGTGCTCGAAATGTCAGGTACCATTGCTAACCAAACCCTTTGTATTTTTATAGATCTAGGTACTAGAGAGAGTTTTATTTCTAGTGCAACACTAAAAATAATTAATTTAAAGGTAGTTGAACAGGACAATTTTATCTCTATAGAAATGGCTTCAGGAGAGAAACAAAAGGTTGGAGGGAAGGTTACGGGTTATAGACTTAACCTGGGAGAGTTTGTCAAAAGAGAAAACCTGTATGTTACTATCTTAGGATATTATGATGTCATGATTGGTATGGACTAGTTGGAATCGCATGAGCTGATAGTCAATTGTACGACGAAATGGTTGAGCTTGGTCGATGATGAGGGACAAATACACGTGATGGTAGTCAGAACTAGGGAGTTTCCCTGAGGTTCATCTCTTCCTTACAACTATGACATAGCATGCGAAATGGATGTAAGCTTTATGCGATCCTTGTGTTAAAAAAGAAGGGAGTAGCGGAAGGTCCAGAAAAATTTCCAACAGTGCGAGTTACCTGGGATGTCGCCGAAGAGGAAATTGGAATTTACCATTGACCTAAAGCCAAGAACTGAAATGGTAGCAAGAATGCCTTATTGGATGTCGACCCTGGAGTTACAAGAGTTGAAAATGAAACTGAAGGAGTTTTTGGAGCTAGGAATTAAAATTCCAAGTGTGTCACCGTGGGGTGCGCTTGTTATATTCATACAGAAGAAGGATGGGTCGTGGAGACTCTGCATTGACTATCGTAAATTGAAGAAGGAAGCAATCAAGAATCAATATCCATTGCCAAGGATTGATGATATTTTTTATCAGATGAAGGGCATGACAGTGTTTTCAAAGATCAACCTAATATTAGGGTATCACCAGTTACGGATCAAGGAAGACGACATCCCTAACATCGCTTTTAAGATGAGGTTTGGACATTATGAGTTTAGTGTTTTACCATTTGGACTAATGAATGCCGCAGGGTTATTTATGAGTTTGATGAATGGGGTGTTCAGCAAATACTTGGACAAGTTCATCCAAGTATTCATTGACGATACTTTGATTTACTCTCGGATGATGGCAGAACATGACGAGCACTTGTGCTTGGTACTATAGTGCCTACGAGAGAACAATTTGTATGGGAAACTGTCGAAATTATTGTTTTGTCAATCAAAGATTCACTACTTAGGGCATGTCATCTCCAGTGAAGGTATCGTTGTGGATCCAGTTAAGGTCGAGGCTATTATGGAATGGCCTGCGCCGATGAATTTCCCCGAAGTGTGTAGCTTCATGGGTTTAGCGAGATACTATTGACGGTTCGTCAAGGGTTTTTCGAAGATAGTAAATCTGATCACAGAATTGCAGAATAAGAAAAAGAAGTTTGTTTGGACCATGAAATGCACAAAGGCATTTCGGAGGCTCAAGGAGTTTTTGACAACAACACCGATACTAAAGGTCCTTGACATGAATGCGGATTTCTTGATATGCACTGGCGCATCCAAGGAAGGTTTAGGCGGAGTCTTGAACCAAGATGTTCAAGTGATCTCTTACATCTCTAAAAAGTTAAGAAGCCATGATGATAACTATGCGACACATGATTTGGAGTTGTTAGCCATTGTTTATGCCTTGAGAGTTTCGAGACACTAGCTTATTGGACGAAAATTTGAACTAAAACGAACCACTATGGTCTACAAAAAAACTTTACACAAAGCGACTTGAATGCGCGACAATGATGTTGGTAGGAATTGCTTAGCGATTAGGATTTCAATATTAATTACATAAAAGGAACAATCAACAGAGTGGCTGATGCATTGAATCGTAGACCACACATATTTTTTATGATGCCTCTGTAGACGAATCTACACGAAAAATATTCTAACTTTACAATGCGATGATGATTGGTACAAAGAGGTCAAGAATTTTATCGGACAAAACACAATGATGGTACCAAAATTTGAGGGATTTATTGTGGAAAATGATGGATTATTGAGATTTCAACTTCGAATTTACGTACCACCCAACGACGAGTTTAGGATTTTGATCCTAAATGAGGCTTATAGAGCAGTGTACATGGTTAATCCTGGAGTCATGAAGATGAGGGCATACCTTAAATCCTTATTCTTATGGAAAGGAATGAAGGCAATCATAGTCAACTAAGTGGAAATCTATCTAGAATGTGAGCAAGCGAAGACTGAACATAGACATCCGAAAGGATTACTACAAGCACACACTATTTCAGAATCGAAATGGGAGGTCATTTTGATGGATTTCATTGTTGCATTGTGATTGATGACAAGGAGACATAACTCAATTTTTATGGTAGTCGACACTATGACAAACAGTGCCCATTTTATTCCTATATGTAGAATGTATCAGGCACCTCACACAACGAGACTTTTCATCAAGGAGATTGTGAGGATGCATGGCGTGCCTAAGAGGATTATATCCAATTGAGGATCGGTGTTTACGGGACAATTTTGGACTAGTTTCCAAAAGGCCTTGGGAACCAAACTTAACTTTAGTACCGTGTATCACTCGAAGACAAACGGGCAGACCAAGAAAATGAACCAAATCTTGGAGGATATGTTACGTATGTATGTGATGGACCAACAAAATTGTTGGGAAGAATTATTTCCACTAGAGAATTTTGATATAACAATAGTTATCAAAGAACCATTAAGATGGTGCCTTTCAAGTTTCTTTACGGGCGACCATATCAAACACATTTGAGTTTGGATCGACTTGAGAATAGGATCATGGTGGGCCCTGAAGCGATCCAAGAAATGGAATACCAAATGAAAACCATAAGACAAAGGATAAAGGAAGCACAGGATCAGTTGAATAGTTATGCTGATATGCGTCGTGTCAATCGTAGTTATGAAGTTGGTGATCGAGTCTTCTTGCAGGTGAAACCGCATAAGATTTCAATAAAGTTTGGAAAGTGTGATAAAATATCTTCTAGGTTCATGAGACCCTTAGAGATTGTGGAAAGGAAGGGACTTGTGGCCTTTCGACTAGCCTTTCCTGCTTCTTTGAGGCATATGCATGATGTTTTTCACGTATCTGTTTTGAGACATTATGTTAATGATCCTACACATGTTATTGGCATGAGTTCCTTGCAGGTATCGGATGAGGGTGTGCTCACGGTGGAGCCAATATTCATCTTGAACCATCGCATTTGACATCTACAATGTCGAACATTAGATCAGGTCAAGTTCTAGTGGGACAACTATAGTCCACACTTGGCGACCTGGGAGGACGCATATCTTATGCGTCAACAATTTCCTTTTTTGTTTGATATCTAGAAATATCATATTGTGATACACTTTATTATGCCACTTACATACTGTGAAACTTTGGGATGAAGTTTAAAATAAAAGGGGGTGTTTGTAGCATCTCGCTCTTGCACACACTAGGCGGACTTATTCTTTGAGGACACTTGCGTGCAAGTGATCCGGGTAATTATACTATTTGTTGTCTTGATTATGATTATGATATTCTGGATTTGATGATATGTTATTTTGTTGTATTTACATAGATGGGTGCTATTGACTGGGTTTTCCTGAGTGTGCAAGACTCTGAACATTGAGGATGTCGAGGCATCGAGGAAACCCCTAAGACTCTGGATCGAGTCAGGGAGTGGACTGTTAGGGTTTGAAAGTGGTTGATGTGACATGTGTACATATGATTAGATATTATGATGTTGATTGTTATTGCGAAAATGTTTCATTGATGGATGCAGGATGACGATATCTTGTCGACCAAACTCAAATTTGGTGTAAAGGGGTCACACACGACCACCAGAGACATTGAGGGAGAGGTGTGGTAGCAGCCCTGCCACAACCTACTAGCACTCCCGTCGTTGCTCGAACTGTAAGTTAACGATTAACTAGTTCAAGAAGACCCACGAGGCCGTGAGGGAAGACTGCGACAGTCGTTCACGATGATTCTAAGGGGCACACAATAAGGTAGGGTGCTTATTCCTTAGAGGCCCTCAGTCTCCCACAAGATCACTTGACAGAGTATTGACTACAGGGATTTGACGTATACCAAATTCAGTCAAGAGGCGAGTGTCACCCATGGAGCACGTAGTGCATCTTGAAGAGAACGTCGCATAAACAAAATGGAAAGAGGCGAGTGGCACCCTTGGATCACGTAGTGCATCCTGAAGGGCACATCGCAATTTTAACTAGTAAGTGAATAAACCTAGTTCCTAGAAAACTATGCCTCCTTAGAACCTGATAGACCTTAAAATGAATGATGTGATGAGTAAGTTGAATAACAAATTTTCCCTTAAGAATTGTCGCCAAGCCTAGTGAATTTAAAACCTATGTCTAAGTAGAACCTATAAACAAAAAAAATAATTAGACATATAACAAGAAGGGAGTAAACAAATTCAAACTTTAATTATTAAAGTAAAAAGAAATTACAATGGAGGATTGATTTATTAAAAGGGTAAATAGTTGATTTTTTACACTTGCT
This sequence comes from Picea mariana, assembly GCA_032191745.1. Taxonomy (NCBI): domain Eukaryota; kingdom Viridiplantae; phylum Streptophyta; class Pinopsida; order Pinales; family Pinaceae; genus Picea; species Picea mariana. Next base: position 10,485 of record JASDQU011104641.1, read on the forward strand.
AAATATGATTTTTAGTTAAAAAGAAAAAGGGGGGAAGCTTAAAGAAAATGGGAAACTTAAAGAAAAGGGAAAACTTAAGGAAAAATAGGAATGTCTAACTTAGTAAGGAATCTAGCCTTTGGAACTTTCTATTTATTAACTCAGCTAGGAATTAAGTAAGGCGTAAGTCATTTAAGAATTGTAAGGCAGTAATGGGACACTGAGGAGGTCTTTAGGAACGGTTTTAGGTGGGTGAGGAAAATATGAAAGTTTTACTAATTAATAATTTGATTTTCTAGTGCAACTAGGGGAATAGGCGAAATGTGTACGGGGAGGTTTTTCCTAATTGAATAAATGAAAAAGGAATATAATGAGGGTTTGGGAAACTAATCACTTGAAAACTCTATAAAAAGAATGTTAGAGGAGGAGTATGGATCAAATTTGGCTTGTATAACGTTACGCTATCGAAATTTTATCTTGACTCAGTTTCTCTTGTGGGAGTTTGGACACCCAGCTTGGGTAACGAGTGGTAGTTTGACTTTGCGAGGCAAGATGGGAGCCTGCATTCTATGGTATTGTGTGTGTGGACTCTTTGCAGATTGGGGGGCTTAGGGGGAATAAGAGTACCCCTAGCATTGGCGGGGAGGTACCGGTGAGGTCTCATCGGTTGGCAAGTAGGATATGGACAAAACAAACGCGCGGGACAGCATCTACGAGGTCATCGCCTTCAAATTCAGTACGCATATTTAAATTCGTTTATATTTCAGTTAAAATTTTCATGTTTATGAGATTATAATGATGATGAAGCAACCAATGCATTTTCAGTTAACGCTATTTTATTTGTTCATAGTAATGCTTTAAATCTAAGCTTAGATTCAGTTTCCATTCCTAATGTGATGGTTTCTCTAATTAAGAGCTGACAAGCTCTCATGTTGTGTAAATTTTGTTTATTCGATGGAGTTTCTTTATATTAGAATGCTAGAGTTTGAACATGGTTAAATCATTGTTTTACGCTTGCTGAGTTTTTAACAGAGATTGGTCATTGCTAAACGATTGTTTTCACCTGCTGATTTTGCATTTTAAGGAAGAATTTGTAACCGCAGTCTTATTTTAAAGCGTAATCTGTGCGTGTTGTTTTCTTTTGAATGATTTCCGACAGTTATTTTTATTTTAAAGAATAGTTTGTAATCGCAGTTTTTATTGAAGAAACAAATTACTATCGTTGTTTTATTTAAAAAAAAAGAAGGTAAAACTCGGTGATCGTTGTTTTCATTCAAGGAACATTGTGTGCGCTGGGTTTAAGGCTTTGGCTCAGAATTTTTATTTATTTTTCCACCTTGCCTTTGATTACCTTGCCGAGCAATCCTTCTGGAAATTATCGCGAAGACCCTTCGGTTTCCTCCTTTTCAAGCTCTACTTGAGGTTGGGATCGTGAGATTCCTGGCCGAGATCCCTCTACATTTACCTTGAGGCTCCTCCCGTGGTCATGGCTTGGCTCTCGGTCGCTCGGCTTCATGGGCGAGCCTTGGCGTACAGGAGCGATCCTTCCCAGTGCCGACAGCCTTTCCCTCTGACTGTGCCATGAACTCCTTAGCTGGGCTGGGCAAAATCGCTGCCCCTTTTATCTAGTTTAATGCTTGCGGTAAAGGAAAATTTCCTCTGCACCTGGCTCCGAATGAACTCTAAAATTTGGTTCTTAGCGCTTCTAGGTGTATTTAAGTTTATTGATATCTCATATTTGTGCAGATGAAGTTACTAAACAAATTTTTGATTCAATTGAAATCCTCGATAGATTTAATGTTTTCAGTAATTGTTAACCTAGATTTTTGTGCTGTTGGATTTACCGGACAGCCCAAAATTTAATGGGATTATTTCCCAAAATCATATGCCTTTAAGTTAGATATTATAATTCGGTTACAGATAAGTACAAGACTTCCTTGTGGTTTCCTTTCGATTCGTTAAACTCGGATATGGTTTCCTGAATACAATCGAAAATCTTTTTACAATTAAAAGAGTGAATTACCTTGATAGCTAATTCCGCAAGATTTGCGCTTAAACTTATTGATCTATAAACATCGTTGGACGATCCTTAGACCCTTAATTTTTGCATGCCAACGTCCTCCTTGTTGCCACTACTTCCAGGATGCAACTGTTTAATTTAAGCAATCTTTCTATTATTATTAAAGTATAAACAACAATTCGAGTGGACAGTTAGAATGATTACATTATGCTTATGATTTTAATTTCAATTTAAAGATGTGATAACTATTGCAGTTTCCATAACTAGTTTGCAGTTTTCTATTTAAAAGATTCATAAGGATTCATAAGTATTTACAGTTTTCAATTAAAAGTTACTTAAACGATGCTTAGGATTACGCAACCTTTATCTTTAATTAAGTTGATATACGACTGTGTTTGTTTTCTTCTTATGTGGATAGATCATATGTATATATTGTACAATTGGATGAGGTAAGAAGCATGATATGTAAAGCTATTATGGGCTGCAGATGTTTAAATGGTTTATTTTATTATCGTTAAACGATGATTTATTAATTTTATGATGCTTTGTTCTTTTTAATGTTTTAAAGGACTGAATTTTAAAAATAGAAGGTAAGGAAGAGATCATTCCTGGCTTAAAATGGATCCGGAAAAGTTAAAAATGTAGTTGATTTATTGATTAAATAAACGGTTTTGAATGGAAGGGTAAAAAGATACGTGAAGATGTTATAAATTGAATAATAAATTGTGATTGGTTACATTAATTAATCACTATGAGCTATTTGTTATTAATTATATGTGCTTGAGCTATGTGTTATTAATTGGTTATATGTGCTTGAGCTATGTGTTATTAATTGGTTATATGTGCTTCTGTTAGTGGGTTAATATGTGTTATATGCTTTTGGTTGAATTTTAATGGTGGATGGTTATTTGTTGTTATACCTCAGGTGACTGTCTTGTAAGAAAAAAAAAAAATATTTGGTTTATTGCGTAAATTAAAATTTATCAAACATAGTTATCCTTCGTCATTTTCAGTTGGTTGATTGAGTGCTTCATTACTGTTTTCGTCTAATGTATGACAGTTTAAGTTTGGACTTCTGGCGCTTTGGATTGTGTCACAATTTAAGGTTTTTATTGGTTTATGTTGTGCCTTAGATACAATTGCGCTTGTCACCATGTGACAACATGACTCCTTATGATTGGGTCATTGTGCGCATGACCAATAAGTGCACCTATTAAGTAGGCCTTGGGTCTTGTGCTTCCTCATGATGACGGTCACTATTGGATTTGATGTTATGCACCTTGCTCTGTAACGCTTAATGTGTTGTTTCTCACTCACTGTGGAGATTATAGTCACTTGTGTCATTGATGTTGGTTGCGTTGGTTGGGTCTGATGATTTTTGTCAGCTTAGTAGGCCCGTCTTGCTGGTGTCGGGGGAAAGTAGACACCTCCTTGTTCCTCAGAACAGTCGCCGGACTTGAGACCTTAAATGGTCGAAATCAATGGGAACCTGGGATTGAGCGTTGCTTATGTGTCCTGGAGGTCCTAACCTTGCAGGGTAGGACGCACGGGTAGTCGTTCTATTTTTCGTCTAATTGACTGTCATATGTTGCGTCTAGCTGATTGATGTGCTAGTATACTAGTTCGTTATGTTGCATGTTGCCTGAATTGCATGCATTGTGTTCGTCGTCTAGTTGTGTTGATTAACTGTTGTCATCTTTAATTTCCTCTTTGAAAAAATAAAAATGAAAAACAATAATACATATTGTACTAGTTACGTGTCGCAATGTTTCGTAACGATGGGGGTTCTTACATGGAGGGTTATATACACAGGTTCGTCGATGTCTATATTAACTAGTGTTAAATGGGTTTCATGGATTATGTCTAGCTTGTCCAATTAATATTAAGCCTAATAACATATTCTACCTTGATAAATTCCCATGATTGCCAAGGACTAGACCATAAAGTATTTAGTATACTTGAATAATATTTGAATAAAAGTTTATAACTGGGTATTAATAGCTATATATATATATATATATATATAGAATTTAGATAAAAATTTAGAAGAGAATATCTAATATAGACGAAGACGCAAAAACTCTGCACAAAAATTCTAATCTCTAGCAATAAGTAGCATGAACTCCTATGACCAAATGATAAAAGTAATCTCCTCATGATAATACAATATGGATGCTATGGTTTTTATCAAGTTATAAGAAAAAATTCAATCGTCAACAATAAAAGTATGACTTACATATGAAATTTAGTAGAATTTATCTAATTTCTTGTGTTTTGAAAAAACTTTTATGGTATATTTAAGGAGTTGTGACAATCTCTTCCTCCTTTTAGAGGAAATCCTTTCCCCCACTGAGAGCATGACTACGACTAGATACCTAATGTATACGAACAAGTTAAACAACATGGAAGACAAGAGGCTTCCTAAAATTTCTTCAAACTCTAGTCGGAATCACCATCGACTCAAGCGATGATGACATAAATACACCCAACCTTGGCTAAGCTATTGGGGAATCATGAGAGACACAATTTTGTAGAATAAGCATACTATTAAAATTGAAAATGTGGTGTGATAAAGAGTTAGAGGAAAAAATAAAATTAAGGTATTATATGGATGTAATCAACCATAATCTAGTTAGATCAAAATTATCTCTTTGTTTTCACAAGTGTAAAGAAAAAAATAAGCATTGCTAAGATAAGAACAATTCTAACGAGCTCCATAGTGAAAAGTCGGCGTTCATCAATTCCTAAAATGAAGGTTGAATATGAAAAGAAATTTCTCATAGATTATCCATCCTATTCCCACATTAGATCTCAATTTCAAAATATTTGTCGAGTACAAACCTTCCTAACATTTTAACCAAATAAAATTATGGTGATCTTGGAAAGCTTCTCTTAATGCTTTTTGAGCAAAACAAAATTCTAAATAATTGCAGATAACCCCTTACCCTCTTAAGGTCAAGACCATCTCATCATCATCATATTTATTATAAAAAATAAATAATTTTATATGAATAAAAAAATTCAAAAACATAAATTGATTATAATGAAATTAATTTACAATAAGAAACCAAAAAGGATTGGATGAATGAGTGATCAGCTTTAAGTTATATCTATAATCATAGAACTAGAATCTTGATTATATAGTATTTTGATAATAGTTAAATAATATTAAAATATACTTTTATATGTATTTTAAAAATAATAATAATAAATATAATAATAATTTTATATAAAATATTTATAAAAAAATAATTTTATTTTATTTATTTATAGTTTTATTATCAGCATAAGTATAGTTAATTCCACGAAATAAATTACACAAATCTTAAAATATGAATAAAATGTGATTTAAATAATAATTATTTACTAAATTTTATATATAATATTATATTAAAAAAATGAAATCTGGATGGAAATTGAGGTTCTATTACTTAATTTTATTCCTAATTGGTTTTAATCAATACACAATATAAAAAACTACTTGTTTCTTACTATGTTTCTTATTAAAGGTACATCCATCTTAATTTAAAATTTTTTAAACATTAACGAATTTACATCTTAAATTTTTTTAAATCTAACTTAGTTTACATTTTTCAAATTTTATATTTAATTAAAAATAAAAATTTTATTCTAAAATAATAAATCAATA
>JASDQU011104641.1:28022-44155 GCA_032191745.1 Picea mariana
TGGCATATTTAAAAACAATATATATATATATATATATATATATATATATATATATATATATATATATATATATATATATATTATAGACAAGTGCAAAGGTGACGGATATGGGGAAGAGAACGAAAGGAATGACAAGGTCTGAAAAGCAGTCGGATGAGACTCAAAATATGGATTACGGGGGATACTCACGAGAGGTGAGTGTCCGACGGTCAAATTTTATGTATCATAATTTTTTACTGCAAAACGTGTAAAACGAAAGAGAGCATGATGGGGAAGTTAAGCGGTCGGTTTGTATATTTGCACAATTTCGAGAAAGTGGCTAAGTATGGAATAGGGAAATGGTCCGTCCAACTTGTTTTCGGAATTGAGGATTGAATATTTCATGAATGGACCAACCCGACGACGCGCAAATGACATTCCATGATGTTTGAAATTAACACTCGAAAGGGATAATATAACCATCCAAAAATTTTGGTTTTATGTGTATTAATGAGAGATATCCTCAAATCTTGGTTTAACATTAACACTTGCTAATTGCATACCTAGAAATAAGATCTTATATATACTTTCCAATTGCTAATTGCAAAGGGCATGAGCACACGAAACAATGATTAGGAATTGGATATTTCTTGAACCCACCAACCCGATGATCTGCGAAAGAAATTTGAAGAAATGGCGAAGTATGGAAAGAAGATGAACGAGCTTCAAAATGGGGTGACAATAGTTCCATGGGAGATGTGAGGACCCGACGATCAAATTGTATGTCTCAGAATTTTTCAGTGAAAAATGTGTACCATGGAAGAGGGCATGATAGGTAGACTGTAATATGTAAGATGGTATGATGTGAGTTCAATTTAATAATTGTATGTCGCAAAAGTCAGGGTATTGTTTGTAGGTCACGAAACAATAGAACTGCAATCTAGAGCCCACCTACCCGAGAATCCGCGATCGGAGAAGTGTTTGGGTATGGAATGGGGAAGCAGTCAGTCAGAGTCATGATATAAAAGCACGAGTGAAAATGTGAACCCTTGAGTCCACCAACCTGCGTAGCTAGACATTTTTGGAAAAAAACGACTAAGTGACGAGAAAGATAAAATACAGGGAAAAGAGAAATGGGAATTCGATTAATTATAGAAGACAAAAAAGAAGGGTTAATATATTCACATTAGTAATAGATATCCCATTTCCTAGAAAGATCTTTTCTACATGTTTCTGGAGAAGTTATATACTTATTGGATATACTTGTAAAGAAGTGGGAAGGTGGTAGCCATAAAAAACAACGACTAGGAATTGGAAATTATCTTAACCCACCAACCCGACGATACGCGAAAGAGATTGTAAGAAATGGTTGTGGAAAGTGGTCTGATAGGATTCAAAATAAGCTGACAAGGGTTCCCGAGGAGACATGAGGCCCCGACAGTCAAGTTGTATTGATCAAAACTTTTGAGTGCATACTGTGTAACACAGAAGAGGGCATGATGTAGGAGCCCGGAAGTGAATTTGTATATCACAGAAGTTGGGGGGCTATTTGCAGGACAAGGAAGATTGGAAGTGCACTTCACATGTTCGGAAATAAAATAGCGAAAAAGTTGGGTAAATATGGAATTGGAGGTGTGAAAGAGATTTCAAGAAATGGAAAAATATGGAAAGTGGATGCAGGGGCTTCAAAATAGGGTGACAATAGTTCCCTAGGAGATGTGAGGACCCGAAGGTCAAATTGCAGATCTCGAAACTTTCGTGTGCAAACTGTGTATCACAGAAGAGAGTATGATGTTGGAGTGCGGCAACAAATTTGTATATCGCGGAGGTCCTGGTGTTGTTTGTAGGTGACAGAACAATGGAAGTTCAATATAGAGCCCGTCTGCCCAGGTATCCGTGATATGAAAAGTGGCTAGGCATCGAATGGCTAGTGGTTGGTCGGAGTCGCGATATAAAATCACGAGTGCAAATGTGAACCTGTGATTAAGTCAATGCATGCATTCAAACATTTTCGGAAAAAAGACTAAGTAACGAGAAAGAGAGAGTAGAGGCGAAAAGAAATGGGAATTTGGTTAAGTATAGAAGAGAGAAAAGAAGGTCCAATATATTCAAATATGAAATATATATTCCATTTCCTGGAAAGATCTTTTTTGTATGTTTCTGGAGAATTTGTATACATATTGCATATACTTGGAAAGAAATCTAAAGGTAGGGGGCACATGAAACAATAACTAGAAATTGGAAATTTCCTGAACCCGTGAACTCGACAATCCACGAAAGAGATGTCGAGAAATGGTCAAGTGTGGAAAGCAGTTGGATGGGCTTCAAAATAGGGTGACAATGGTTACCAAGGAGATGCAATGCCTCGACTATCAAATTGAATATATCAAAACATTTCAGTGAAAAATGTGTAACACGGAAGAGGGGATGATGTGGGATTCTAAAAGTAAATATGCATATCGCAGAAGCTGGAGTGTTGTTTGCAGGTCACATAACAATGGAAAGTGCAATTGAGACAAAGGGGAAGCGCTCGGTCGAAATGCATAAATACGCCAACCCACGTAGCATGATATTTTCGAAAAAAATGACTAAGTAACCAGAAAGGGAAACTATAGGGGATAAAAAAGAAGGAAAATAGAAAGGAAAAGGACAATTTTCGTAAGTGAGAATTGGCTTCAAACAAGCCCCATTTTTATAAAACCATCATTTTCTAGTAATTGTCAGCAAATGCTTTGTTGAAGATTAGATTTTATTGCAACTTCTGGGAGTAAATGTATTCTTGATACATCCTTCCATGAATGTAACATATTAACTTAAGTATTAAACTTATTGCATGATGGGTTGTTAGCATTAAAGCTTAATAATTTCATGTCTAGAAACAAGAATGACAATCTTTCTACAACATTGTGATTTGGTTTTGCTATGTTCTATCTGCATTACGAATAGAATTGAACGTTGGTTTGAAACTGTCTGAAATTCATTTTTGTTTCCATAAAATCCCGATGGATCGACATAGTGCATTGTCATATAATTATTAAATGTTTCGTTTTAGAACAAATTACTTAAGCAAATACAATATCAAAGAACTATGAGACTATCGAACCATGCCAATGAGAAGAGGTGTTAAATCCAGAAAAGAAGCAGCAACCAAGACTCCAAGGCAATTTTTTTAATAGTAAATCCATTAAAAAAAGAATACTGAGCACTGTATATCTATCCTTAGAAATTGGACTGAGTTCTTTGGGCCAAAACATTGAACATATTTTTCATAAACACGGTCATAGGATCTGCAACATGCAGGATTCATCGAGATGCTCTTCAACATGCATACAAAATTAATTACCATGTTTTTTTTTAGGAAATACTTGCAAACTTCTCCTGTGTGGATCAATGTTCAGTGCCCCGATCTCAATATTTTGTGGAAGACCTGATCCAACAAATAAACAAGAGAGTGGGTCCCTAGTGGAATAAATCCTTGGCTTGAAGGAGATGAACAATAGTCCTATGGTAAAATTGATAGTTCTCAGAAGCTTCCCATGAGGAAGAAGACGAAAAATGTTGCAAGGAAAACAGAAACCACCTCCTCACATTCAAAAACTTCAGGGACACAGGATGCACGAGAAAATCAAAGGCCCAAATTAGAACATTTTGGGTGAAAAGATATGACTAGTAGGAATATGAATTGCAGGAGTGGGAGTTCTAGTCCTCATTCCCTAAGATGTTAATTGTATATCGAGAGAACATGACAGTGGTCGTGCAATTGAATAATTTTTTGACTTGAAATATATCTGTGGGAGCATCAACAGATCATTTCCTTACAGTGAAAGACTTTCGAACAGAACAGACTAATTTGGACCTTTGGAATTCCTACTTTCGAGCTACAAAGAAGCTATTGCATTCAACGTTGATTTGTTTTCTAAAGCCCCTTCTTTTGGTCTTGTCAGGACCACCATCGTGGATCTGGGAAGTGCCGCCCATTATGGTTGATTTAAATTTGGGCACAGTAGTGGGAACAGTCTCTACATTGCCATCATCCATCGCTGTATCATCGTCCATCAGATCATCTTCTTACGGCTCGAAATCCATCGCATCAACCTCTAAGCCAGCCATCAATGTAGGTGGGTAGGTTGTTTGAGCAGGCAAGGTTTCCTTCGAATTATTTGGCTTGAAATATATATATCGGTGCACCAAGGGACAATCACCTTTTTTTCTCCTAGGAGGAGGGAGATGAGTAGTAAGAATATGCCCTGGAATATTGGAACCTCTGGCCATCATGCCCGAAGGTGTTTACTATATCTCGATAGAACTATTGTGCAACTACTCCCATAAGTTAACAATAATTTTTGTTTGCTCCAAATGATGTTTCAAATGAAAATTGGGTTGGAATAATATAACCCTCCACAAATATTGGTTTAATTCATATCAATGCAATATCTCTTCGAGCCTTTCGTTGATCAATGGCAATCTCCAGGGTTTGTGCGTAATGAGTTTTTACCATTAAAGCTTACTAATTCCATATTGGACAATCAATCATATCATCACTTATGAAAGAAGAAGGAGAAGCATGGGAGTTTTATTTCGCACATACAGGCTCGAAGGGGGTATAGTATGCATTCACTACAACCAAAACACCTTCAATATGGAAGCATGAGAATAGGAGTTAATATATTGAACAATATAATATACAATTTCACCAAAACAAAAACAAAAAAAACTGTAGAATTTTGGTGAAGGCTATTTGTATGAGCAAAGAGAGGATGAATTTGTAGATGTATACACACAACAATTGTAGAGCTAGTTAGTTTATTGATATCATATACTATGTCTTCTCGCAATTCTATTACAAATGTTTCTTGGGTTGTGCGAAAGATCATTTATTTAACATCTCTTTTCTTTGTTATATTTTCGAAGAGAATAACTGGAAATTGCCCTTTATGCAATTGTTGTTCCATTGACGAAAACAAATTTGAATAGGTATCGAACAATTGTAGCTACAACATAGAATAATACAATATCTGTGTAAATTAACCGAGATACATGACATGTGAAAGTAAAGGACAAAACTGGATATGGAGAATGGTACCATTTCCTTGTCGTTGTCTGACTCTCCATATTTTATATGGAGAATATGTTGTGAGCCAAATTGTCTCGCGAGTGTGACAACTGCACCATGGTTCTGATTGGGTAAATGTCATTTCTTTGTGGAATTTGGTTGATAGTTGCATCTGGGACGAAACGATATTCTGAACAAATAGCATATTTTTTTTCCACAATACTTGTTTGGTTGAGTGATATAATCCAATCACAATCACCACAATCATATATTGTTTTGGGAAATATATTAAATTTTGTAATGGATATCCCATTACCTCACAATATCTTTTATGTATGTTTCTCGACAAGTTGTGTAGGAATAGTCAGTGTGACTTTCATCAGGGCCTCCTTGTCTGACATGTCAGCACACATAATGGATCTAGTTTTATTTTCCTTGTCCAAATAGGTGCTATAGATGACCATTATGTCCCCGATGAACACATGTCTAGTTCAGCGGCTAATCAAGCCCTCTATTGATAGTATTTTGGGTGTTACAAGTTTAGACCTGGTGATAATTTTTGAACAGGAAATGTAATGTGAATGGTAGTGTGCATTTTTTTTTTGTTTTCTTTTTTCCCTGGCATAAATGTACAAGTAGATGCACATCTTGGATGAACTATGGAGCCATATTTTTGCTACAAGACTTCTTAGTCTACGGAACCTGCGCTATGTTCGATGTCTTGCTTGCACTTTTTGATACTTCTTGTGAAATGCAAAGTATGTGTTGCAGATGACATCAACATATTCACAATGCCATAGATGAATAAATAGATGAGGATATTTGTTTGGTAAACATATGAGGAAAAAAATGTATGCATCTTTACATTTGGCCTTGTCAGTCTGCTCATGTTTGAGATGATTGACTACTCATGGCCATGTCACTAGGCCAACTTTTTATAATGAAAGCATGTGTAGATGAACATCAAAAGGACTAAACAAGCATATTCATTGTATATTATAAATAGTTGTTCTTAATGTCACATGCAGGGTTGAAGGATATAGAATACGAAATAGAGTGTCAAGGGATAATTGTTCTTAATGTTCTTATTTCTACAATGAACATGAATGGGAGCTGGTATGCAGCGGAGAACAAGTAATATGTACATACAGTAAATGAGAATCAACTAATAGAATAAAAGATACTTAGAAACATGAACCTTTTCTTTTCTCCATCCATGGTTGTAAATATATAAGGTTTTTCCCTACCCAAAATATATTACAAGCCACAAAATATTAAGAAATTGCATCGCCATAGCTAAATGATTTTGGTTTTTTGTGGCAAAGTATCTAGATATGCTTCCAAACATGGAAATATAATTTTGCAGTATATTTGGTGTACATATGATATCTCAAGTACACGACAAATTGTATCGTGGTCACACCAGTCTGTGTAGAGGAAAAAGAAGTTGTATTGTGATATGGGCAAACTTCACCATATATGGTTAATAAATGCATTTTGCACATGTTTTATTTTAACAAAAAGACAACGGATATTGAAATTTCACATGTAGTTGTCCAATTATTTCTTATGACACTGCTTTGTATCATGTCAGCACTGAAGTATCAGAAAATTTTTACATTAGAATAGGCACCAGATATAGACTTAGCTAGACATGACAAACAACACAACTGCAGGTCCACTCATGGGTGTAGGACCTGAACACCGCAAAGTGCCAAAAAAAAAAAATCTCCAATTATCGACATAGGACCCCAACCCTACAAAGCCGAAGTAAACAAAATAAAACAGCAAGCACCAAACCAACGAGAAAGCACAAACATGCCCAGCGATATCCCCATGGCCCCAAACTCTTAAACTTGATCCAAACAACAACAACCAACAACCGATGAACCAACGAACCAACGAACAAAAAACAACCACTGAACCAGTAAACAACATATGTATCTCCAACGATTACCAAACTACAACTGAAGCACATAAGGAAACAAAAACAAATGATGAGCATGCAAGTACAAATAAGCAAACATTCTTACTTGCAAACTGCAAACACTGAACAACAAAGAAGGAATAGAAAATGAAATTATGGCATCGAAACTTACTCTGAAACGATGAATGACAAAAAAGTAGTTCGAATTGTGGGTGCAACATATGGACCCCGCAAAGTAAGAAAAAAAAAATAGATCTAACTGTGAATGCAGGACCCCAACTTTGCAAAGTTTAACCAAAAAATAATAAGCAGCAACTGACGAACCAACGAAGAAGAAGCACCCACTGAACCAGTAAAAAATTTATGTAGCTTCAACGATGACAAAATTGCATTCCAAGCCTAGAATAAGTATGAAACATACAATGCCTATTCAACTGGCGATGGACAACAATATTGTCCAAATTCATTGCAACAATGTATGGAAAATTTTGAGCAAAAATGTACTCCAAGAAGCCTATTTAGGTAAACATTTTAGGTTTTTAGGTGTCCAAGGGCGAGGTGTCCAAGGGCCTCGCGGTATGCAAACATTTAAGTTGTTAGGCCTGTTTCAGGACCTCGCGCCATGTAAACATTTAAGTTTTCCGCCTATTCAAGTACCCCCAAAAAAGTGTCAATGATCTAAACCTTTGGTACACAAACATTTCAATACAAATAGAAAGGACTAATAATAATAGGACAAATACATTAATAAAAAAAATAGCGTCCATGCTCAAAACTTTCGGTTTGTAAACATTTCAGTAAAAATGTAATAAAAATTAAAAAGGATTGTCTAAGCTCAAAACTTTGGATATCTACACATTTACAACATTGGGAACAACTAAGCTAGCAATAAGACCTCAAATATATTCTCCAATGAGACGATGACATATAAGTTTTATATATATATATATATAATAATGTTTTTACTTCTATAGTACGAACAATACAGATGATGCGAAAATTTATAGTCAAAGGACATATTAATATAAGTCAACGAATTATCGATCGCTATAGTCCCTCTTCCCCTTCGGTAGGGACTAATAAGAAGATTTTGGATTCATATTCAAGTTTCTTGGATAAGTTGTGTTTTTTTCATTAAACCATTAATATGTTTTATGTTTTCTGTTTCTATTCACACGATTTTGGATTCAGTGAAAGGTATATTAATGTTTAAGAGGATTTTGGATTTATTGAAAGGTATATTATTTCAAATTTTTTGATACTTTGTTTGTAGATAATTAATGGTAGTTAAAAAAATTGTAAACTATATCATAAAGAAAAATGGAATTTTTAAATAAAATAAAAAAATTATGTAGGTAATAGAAAACCATGGTTTAAAAATATCTATTTAATATTTTGTATGAGTAGAATTATGAATTATATAATTGTGAAAAATTCAAATTTATAATAAATTAGTTTAAATTGATGTTATTCTTGGATTTATAATTGTGTATAGAGATCTTGAAGTGAAAATATATTTTAAAAAGTTTGTAGTTTGTATTTCCAAGAATTTTCTTTACTTAAATTTAATCACTCTAAATATTTAAAAGATGTCTAGTTAACATAGAAATTAAAGTAACATGAAACACTATACACATCTATATCCAATCTAATCAAGATACACATCTATATCCAATATAACCAAGTTAGATGTTCTAATCAAAATTTATTCATTGGTAACGTTTCACTAGATTCCGAGTGAATCGTAACATTATGTCATTTGAATGCTAGTTTGGGTTGGTCTTCTTAAGTTGTCATTAAATTTCTGGTATTTATAGTGTTTTAAGATTAACTTTTTGGTATTTATTAGTGTTTTAAGATATTGGGAATGCTTCGGAAACTTATATAAAATCATATATTAATAAAGTTGTATAGGGTTTATGAACATATGCATACATCAGTGTTGAGATAGACCTTACTAAGGGTATTCAAAAGAAAATGATTCTCACATGGAATAATTTTAAACACACGGAAATTATGGGTTATGAGAATATAACATTTAGGTCTAGGATGTGTCCTCTCATTTTCCCCATGCTCAAGCTCATCATCTGAGCAAAAAGGGAACACCATCAAAACCAAAGTAATAATATTTTTTGAACGCAGTTTAGATAGTAACCTTGAATAGAATGAGGTAAATCAAAATCAACAAGTATTGATTAAGAAATCAACTCCTTTCTTTGGGATAAAGTAGAAGAAATAGATACAGGCCATGGTAGTGGATGCTCCTTTGAGAGGAACAAAAATACATCATGAAAATGATACATCTAATTAAAATCAGAAATTATTTCCTTTTAAGAACTCTAATGTCCCATATTTTGACTCAGATTTAGTTAGTGTGACTCATTTTTCAAAGGTGTAACCCCCCCCCCTCTCACCTAGGGGTAACTATAGGAGATCATGTGTTTTGGTCCGCGATGAAGACAATGATCTCAAAGATGATCATCCAAATTATCCACTAACAACATCCCCTCATGCGCCTCCCCCTCATTATTGCTCAGAGCATTCACTAGATGATCATAACCCATCTGATGATGGTCATCAAGAACACATGAGGTACACTAGTCATTATTTTATATAGAATGTTACATTTATTGAATTAGGAATTTAGGTGGATATCATGGGTTGAAGTAAGATAATGGATCCTGATTGCTTAGAAGTTATCAAGTTTTCCTTTTTGCACCTTGGTGGGCATCATATGTGTCCTAATCTAGTTTTTTCACTCTTGGGGAAGTGGGGTACCACTGGGAGGCATTGATACCTGGGTAATGTACCATTCCTTTTCATAATTAACACTTTTCATCTTTATTCCTTTTGTTTTCCTATCCTTTGGAAATGGATATTTCACATATATCACCAAAAGGTGTGTTCCTTCATCCTCCTATGGCAAGAAGGACTAGAATACTAAGGTTAATGTAGCCATTAAAAAGGAATAAAAAAAAATCTTTAAACGAAAAAAAAATAAAAATGAGACTTCAATTAACCAAACAAAAATCCAAAGGTCAGCTAGAGCTCTACCCCCTCTCTCTGAGTTGCTCCCATTTAGTCATAATGGATTGAATGCATATCAAATTAAATGGAATTAATCTCGGTAAAAATAATAAAAGCTTGAACCAAAAAATGGTACTTTCAAAGAAATACAAGAATATCAAAAGGAAAGAAGGGGTTTGGAATACACACACTTCCTAGGAAAGGCTAACTCAAGCACCAAGCACTCCCTCTACAAAAGTTCTCATGGATATGACCCCACATGTGACCATGGATGTTCATGAAACTGTCACCATGAAGTAAACCCCATACCATATCACTCATTTATACTTTCACTTTGAAGAGTTTCTCAAGGAACTGTCCCTCTACTTGGGTATTGACACACCTAATATGATATTGTGATGGCTCTCCCATACATATATTTGGGAAATTGAGTAATTTTCATGTTAACTTTTTTCTCCTTGAATAAATGTTGTTTTATAACCCTAGGAAGGATTGCAATTGAGTAATCCATTTTCTTGTTTTCATTCATTTTAAGCTTGTTGAAGCATATAACGTTAATTTTTGGGATTTTGAGTGGAACCCCCTAGACTTAGCCTTATTGGTAAAATTATAGAGCTTTTGATTAGAATCCTCTAGGGTTTTGACCTAATATCCAACTTTATTTCTTGTTAGATTCCTTAGAATACATAAGACTCGATTTCGAGTTTGTGAGTGTACTCCCATAATTTATTTTTGTAAAGGATTTAACCGTAGGGCTTGTGAGTATACTCCCTTAGGGTTTGGTTTCTAAGTTTTCTCTTGATTTTATTCTCCATAGAAGTTTCATTTATTGAATCCATATTCCCATTGAACTAAGAAGACACTAGTCTTTCTCTCATTACAAGAGATTTTATAACCCTAACTCTCTCTCTCTCTCTCTCTCTCTCTCTCTCTCCTTGATGTCTTGCGTTATGTTTATATCTAGTTGCATTCCATTTCATATATTAGTCATAAACAATCTAACATCTAAGGTTTTATTGAATTGTGTTCCTAGGTGCATCCTAGATATCATTTATTGCATCCTTAATTTTAATTTTCAGCCATTGGAGCTTGATATCTTGTACTGACTTAAACAAGTTTCGTGCAATTTCATTTCAATAATCATTGGTTATTGTTTTATTACTCTTTTAGATTGGATTTAGCATCATTTTGATTTCATATTTACTACGTTATGACTCTTTTGTTTATGTTTTCATAGACTTGTTATATGTTCAAGTGAATCATATCTTTATTCAATTTTTAGTACAACAATTTATTTTTCTTCGATAACTAATGTTTCTGGGCATTTAATTTATTCTTTTTAACTTGATAGTTATCATTGATTTTCTTAGAAACACCTCTCACAAACATTTAATTTTCCTTGTTTAAAACACCTTAACGTAACATTGAATCTTGATCTCATTGGTTGTACGATAAAAGAACCAAGAAAAGGGGTCATAAACTTGTCTTGAATTACTATAGGATACCTTGAGGTTACTAGGGAAGCCTCCCTTCTGTTGTACCTCAATCCTTCACTAAAGCGAGGGAGTAACTTCTTAGGTGAGAGTGGAAATTACTTACATATGATGCACTTTCCCAACATCTGATGAAGCCTTTGCACAAGTTCTAGATTGGGTGATAACATTTTGGTGTCATTGTGGTTGAGAATTAATTTATTTTTCTCAAAGATCAAAAGCCTATGCTTCAATGCTCTCTTAGTAATATTACATCAAATCCTTACTTAGATAGCTTTCCTAGCTTCTTCATTGAGAGAAGAACCCCATTTTCTTATGCAGATCTTGATGAGTATTATCTAACAAGATCATCTGGTGACTCTAGATGAACCATGTTAACTCAGAAAATTAATCAAGAGATTAATAGAAATTTTGATAATCCTACAAACGTCTATAAGAGAAGGACCCTTCATAATTCCTGTAATGAACCTCAAATTTACCAAAAAAAAAAAATCTATGACGTAATTCCATTTCGTTTAAGCTTAGAACTTAAGAGAAGGTAAGATTCAATTCGATTCACAATGACATTATTCACCAGTCTAGTTTACTTCGAGCTGAAAATTGTCAAAGTAATCAGTTCTGCACATTTAATTATGCTTATGATTGCAAGTCTAGATCTTCATGACTGCTAGAATAGTAGGTAACTTGACTGTCTGCTATGTATGCATGTAAAGGCAAATATTATCATTTTTACTGTAGAAAATTTTCTTTAACTTTCTATTAACATATGTACTTATTTCCTCCTACAAGTAAGTATATACCTATATCTTTCTCCATATAATAATTTAGGTACCTGTCATGCCCCGTACATAGTGACCTAGAATATGAACTGTTATTATTATACTTCTATCCTAGATGAAGATCCTCCAACGTTTTCTACCAGTCCATCCATTGAATTATTAGAGTTGTTCCCATACAATAAATTTCTTCTAGGTTCCTACAGTTTGTGAAAATAACAGAGATCAATCAAGTTTCGGTGATTATAAATGAAGAACACAAAATTAAACAAAGGGGCCACACTATTTGCAAAAAAATGTGAAAATACGGAAAGATTGTGGACCAGCACTTTGGGGTTTCGGGGTTTGGGTTTTCGCGAGTACAAAAGCCAACAATCAACACACAAAAATTTCCCGAAAATGCATAAAAGTGACCATCACTTTGGGATTTCAGAGTTCCAGATTTCGCGAGTACAAGTGCCCAACATCAACACACAACAACTCCTGAAATTGCAAAAAGTGACCAACACTTCGGGATTTCAGAGTTCGGGATTTCGCGAGTAAAGAAGCCAAACATCAACACCAAAACATTTCCTGAAATTGCGAAAAGGTTCCCAACACTTCAAGATTTCGGGGTTCAAGGTTTCGCGATTATCGTAGCCAAACATCAACACACAACAACTCCCAAAATTATGAAAAAGTAAAGTGGGATCAACACTTCGGGGTTTCAGGGTTCAGAATCCCGCGACTTCAAAAGTCAAAACATCAAAACACAACAATTTATGAATCGCGAAAGGAAAGTGGGACCCGCATTTCAGGGTTTCAGGGTTCGGGACTTTGTGAGTTCAGGTACCCAACAACAACATATACAAACTTCTGAAAATGCAAGAAAGAAAGGTGAGACTGGCATTTCAGGATTTCGGGGTTCGGAACTTCACAAGTTTCGGTGTCCAAATATCAACATATACCAACTTTCGAAATGTGAAAAAGGGAAAGGTGAGACCCGCATTTTGGGATTTCAGGGTTTCCAATGCCCAAACCTATCCTGCAACAACTCTCGAAATGTGAAAGAAGGGAAAAAGGACTAGCACTTCGGGGTTTCGTAATTTTCTAAAATTCGTCAATACCTTAACTGTGGAAAGGGTAGACTGTTTTAAATAGAACAAGGAAAGCATAAAATTTTTATGATAGGCATCAATTCTCATGATTGTTTATCATTTGATAAGAAAAAGGGGTTTTCCAGATCTCCTTAACTTTCCAAATTGTGTCCTTTACTGGTGTCCTTACTTTCATTCTGTGAGATAGTAGGTGTAGAGGGATTCAATATCCATTTACCTAACAAAATTCCAAAGGTCTAACTAATGAGTTTTATACGCTTATATTCTATAAAAGGGTACAATAGGATAACAATTTTCTGTATAAGGTAATTTCTATTATATTCACTTAGATCCGCTTTTAATCAATGTATTATACATTAATAGTACTAGATCTGTGCATCTAGTATATACATGAATATGAATTTTATTTCATAAGAGTTTGGATGTCTATTACGAACTTTGTGATGACCGACAGACAGATTACATTCACGAAGGTAATTTCATCTTCCGCAACAAATATATATATACTTCAACAGTTAGATGTGATCATTCTAATAGACGTATTATAACTATATATAGATACAGATTTCCTTCACACATATTCCTCACACGAACAGATATTATCATTCAAATAGTTTACTTTAACGCAATTAGATATAATCACCCAACAGATACATGACATCAATCAAACGTAGCCATTGAAAATAGAGAAGGGTAGATCAACATATCTGAATCAAATCCATGGAAAGACAAAGGGAACAACCACGTTCCTCCCAACCGTAGAACAAGGAAGCCAAAACTACTTGCCCTATTCACCCCCTAGCCTGACCATGAATCCATGAGGACGAACATGGAGACTCCTCAGCAATATTCCAAATTTTTTTCAGCAGCTATCCCCTTGCCTCACACTTGCTCGGCAGTGCTCATAACAGTAAGAGGACTCGCAATACTTTACCAGCATACTTGGTAGCGTCTTGCCTCCTCGCATATGCTATTTAACAATTTTTGCCTAGGTCTTTTCCCTCCTTTGGGGATTTTCGCAGCTTTCTAAATCCCTAATTTTCAGGGGCTACCAGTGGCCAAATCACTGATTTTCCACTTGTAATAATCATCCCAAAGGCAGTTCCAACATGTTCCCCACTCATAGAGTCATGGTCAGCTGATTTTAACATGGTTGTTCCATTCGTCCTCCTACAATTAATATAACTATTCTGTTGTTATACAAGTGTCATAGTCAAATAGTTAGTTGATTCCAAATAGATCTCTTCCCAACAGACACAATAATTAAATACAATTATTAAATTCGAAATTCAGAATTTCCATAAATGGCAAAAATTTTCCAGATTCGAATTTTTCAAAAATGGAAATAAATTTCCAGCACACAAAAATAAAAATTATTTTATTTTTGGGGGATGTCACAATTCCCATGTACAAAAATCTTTGTTTCCACAAAGACTTCCTTTATCTCCAATGGTTCAATGACCATGGGTTACTGATGTATTCAAAAATTTATATATGTTCACAATCAAAGGATACCCTCATGCTATGCCTCAAAGATTTTATAATTTGTTTCCTAAATATTGAAGTAATAATGGCATCACTGGTGAAAAATATATGAAAAAATTGTAGGCATTCTTTCAAAATCACACTCTTAATAATGATGATGAATATTTGGTTATGAAACTCTTTGTTGCTTCTCTAGTTGAAGATTCTAGAAAATGGTATTCTAACCTTCCTTATTAGAGTATCAAAATGTGGGAAGCATTTCATGATACCTTTTTTAAGATATGGGGAATGAATAGGGATCCCTATTAAATTTTGTAGTAAATGATTTATTTCTTCACAATTGTATGCTTGTTTATGGGCCTTCTGTCAATGTGATGTCTTTAAATTTGATAAATCAATTAGGTTTGAATATCACAATAACTTATAAGAATGTTTTAGGATTGATTCCAAATCTATCAAAGTTTGTTGTGTGATCAAACATCTTAAGGTATACCTTTAAACTTATCGTGAGATTTCTATTTCAAAGGATGCTATAGTTATTGATTTTCTTGATGCTTGGGGAATGCTTTTATCTAGGAAGTGGGCTACATATTTGGATGGTAGTATTAATATGGATTTATCCTTTGAAACCATACCAATTGGATATGGGATATATGTTACCCTATATAACCATCATATGAATTGAAATCATGTGGAATATCCTAGAGATAAAGATTATTGGAGTGGGAATGGATATTAAGGAAGATAAATATGTGATGACCTTTAAGAGGCTTCTCAAGAATTAATAGATTGCCATATTGAGTTTGACCCTTGTCAAGAATTTTCCATCCTTCATTTTTCATAAAAACATAATATTGATGATGTTGAATATATGGTATTGCCAAAAATGGAATACTCCAGAGAGAAACTTATGAAGTATGAAAAAACAAATACAGGATCTTTTACAATTTTGAACCAAGGAAATAAAGGAAAATTAGATTTGTGTGCATATAATCAAAAGAAAATTTCCATGATTAGTTCCCATATGCCTACTTTAGATCAAGGAGAGAATACTTGAGAACATAAGAGAATCGTTGATATTAAAGTAATAAAGGAATATGTGTAAGGAGTTTGATTATTTATGGAATGGAGCTTACAAGATTGAGAAGGAGTCTAGATATGGTTCCTTTTACTTGTCTACAACTGAGGGAAGGAGAATACCATTACCCATTAGTGAATCCCTTTTGAATCCCTATTATGTGGAAGGAACCTTACTTATTAGGTTTACAGTAAAGTATGATAGTATAAGGTCATGTT
>JASDQU011104642.1:15288-34316 GCA_032191745.1 Picea mariana
AAGCAACTCACCATTATAATATTGTATTGTATGGTTCATTATACATTGCAATGATGATTTGAATATTGAACTTAATGAAGATTAGGATATCAAGGATACCCATAACATATGTTGTTTCTTGTGTTATGGTAGCTTTCCTATGGTATTTTCTTATGTAAAAGATTATTATAATAATGTGTTAAGTCATGGTTTGAAGAAGATATGCGTCATATGTGAATTTTTAGTAGTAAATGTAATCACTGCAATGGAATACGTAGTGTTTCTCCTATCAAAAAGTTTTAGATAATTTTTTTGTTTATAGAATGATTTTCAATTTTCTCATGAATTTTTATTTACACAAACATCATTAATATCCATATTTCTCCTAATCGAAGATGAACTTTATGATCACAAATATTTAGTTTGTGCCTACATAATAATCTCTATATTTCATGGATTCCCATGAAATTGATAGAGTTCTTTATCACCGAGGATAGTGTTCATCCTCAAAGGGTTCCAACTAGGCCCACCAGCTGGCCTCCGCCACGGTGTCACCCATCAAGAACATCACCCTTCCCCGCCCAACGCCACGTCCACCAGCAACAATCCATTGGTGATTTCTCTTGCATGGTACATGTAGGGTCGTCAACTGTCTGCCACATGCCTTACATGATGTCGCAGTCCCCTCACTACCATCCTCCCATTTCTTCACTCGCTTGGACACTCAATCCCTTGATTAAACGATGCTCGTTGTGCTATTTTGTATCATCATTTCCCCCCTCTCCAACCCAATTCAACTCCACCTTTTCCAAAAACCATCGCCCTATTTTGTGGGCATTGTTAGTTTTCCCCCCTCTACGACCCCCTTCAACTCTAGCTCTGGTATTGTTGGGTATCTCTCTACAATTGAGTTTAGTGAGTTGAGGATTGTGGGAATTTTTTTTTCAACGATTCCCATCATGTTGTTTTGTATCATCATTCCCCCCCCGCTTTGCAATGCATTTATGCTCCAAGTCTACTGACAATTGTCCCCCTATTTCGTGGGCACCATTCCCCCTTTGGGACCTCGTTCAACTCTAGCTATGGTACCATCAAGGATGTCCCTACAACTGAGTTCAACTCCACCAAGGATTGTGGTGTTGTTTCATGGGCATCGTTTTCCCCTCTCTATGACCAAGTTCAATGTCGTTGAGGATTGTGACATTGTTTTGTTTCATGGGCATTGTTTTCCCTTCTCTGTCACTGAGTTGGATTGTGGTGTCGTTTCGTGGAAATTGTTATCCCTTCTCTATGATTGAGCTCATCTCTACTCATGATTGTTGCATTGTTTTGTGGACACATTTTCCCTACTATGTGACTGAATTTAGCTCTGTCAAGGATTTCCACATTGTTTTGTGGGAACCATTTTCGCTTCTCTGCATTCGAGTTCAACTTTGTCTCTAGTCTTGTTGACGACAAGATTTATCCTTGTCTAAATTCACTAAGGATTGTCGAGTTGTTTCATGGGTATTATTTTCCCTTCTTTGTGACCAAGTTCAGCTCCACCAAGGATTATCGTATTGTTTCATGGGCATTGTTTTCCCTTCTCTATGACTGAATTCAGCTTTGATCCGGTCTCATCATCCCTGTCTACAATCTTGCAACCTCGTCCCTTTTTGATCAAGTTTGGCTCTGATCATGTCGGAAACCTCATCCCTTTGCAACCAAGTTCAGCCTTAGTCCCATCAACAACCTTGACTCTAATCCGGTCTCACACTAGTCTTTCTTGCAATTCTTCAAATTTGAAATAGTTATTTTTTCTAGAGATTTGTAGTAGTTATTCTTTGTTTAGAGAGATAGATATTTGTATGTATATCAGTGTTATGTTGTTACACCAATGTTATACCTTCCTTTTTGTATAATGCATGCTATTTAAACAATACCGACATTAAAGCTAGATATATGCAAAATATATTATTTGTCAGTCTTAGCATTATATGGGAACCCACATTATATGCAACATTTTATATAGTGTCTTATAGGCATTATCATACCTATTTGTTGGAGGTACATTTCAATCATTGCAGACCACTAAAGAGTTGAGCTTGTGCTCGACGGTATCATTTTTATGCTACATAGGCCCTACCTGGAAGCCCTCCACTCTTTGCAATGGTGTCTACAACACCAATTATAGGTCAAGTTTTAGTGAACATTGTTGACACGTGCACCATATAAAGCAACCCTTGCCCGACATATTGAGGGGAAGGGAGGCCTACAACACTATCGAAGATCATAAGAACTTCAAGAGAGCACTCTATTCGCGTGCCTGCACAAAGAAGGAAAAATATGACTAAAATCAAAAATACATGAATCATCACATGATGAATAAATATTGTATCTACTTGGGTGTTGAACTGCATGATGAATAAATATTGTATCTACTTGGGTGTTGAACTGCCTTATTTATTAGATATTTTAACCTTGGATTACAAGAAAAAATTTGAAATAAAATGCAGAAATGGGATAAATAGCAATTGTAGATAATGAAAAAAATTGTGTGTGGACAATGAGGCTTTGAGGTCTCATGTGGACAGTCTGCATGTGGATAGCGGGTCTCCATCAAAGGTTTAAAAAAAAACCTATTAAGATTTATTTCCATCGTTTGGAGTTGATACTTTTCTTTTCTACTACTCATAGTCTTTTGCATGCAAGTCATGGAGGGAAAAATAAAATAAAAAGTGATGTATTTCTCCCAACGATGCCCTAGCGAAGTCAAAGGTCGAAAAGAAAAAATAAAATAAAAAGTGTATGTCTCACGTGGAGGATTCCCTAACTGAGGACCTGTTGATGTGAGCAAAGTTTCGTTCAATAGATAGGGGTATTCCCCAATATAAATTCCCAATTAACCTCACACCATTTAGGATAGGAGACACATATGGATTCTAGACTGGACAGCAATCACTGAAATTATTAGGGTGTGATTATTGAAATGCAAGATATAATGGGAAATATGAAACTAATCTACATACAAAAAAGCAAACCGATATAACCTATCCTAGCTAGGATCAAACTAATAAAGGAAATAGATAGTCCAACCACAAATCCCTACTTGTATTTCCAAAATAGTTAGATGCTAAAGAAAAGTACATACTCATAAATAATGAATAACGCAAGTGAACATATTAGTCTAAAACAACTTGATTTAATCATAACCATATGTTTATCAACTCATAACGATAAAATCAGAAGAGTAATTAAAATGAAAAGCCATAAATTTCAACAGAGAATAGTCAACACATGAACAACATAAACTTACAGTTGGGTAGATGATAATGTAGGCACTGGAAATAGTTCATAGCTAGATGATCACACACACCAATCGATCCTCCTCCAAAATGACCCGAAGGGATTCTTCTCATTAAATTTGCAAAAGTAGTTCTAAAAATTACAAAAAGAAAGAACCCATTTTAAATAGGTTCTCTTGGGCATATATAACTTGTGAATTTCAACTATTTTCTTGGGAAGTTGTTCGTAACTTCCCATCGATGGTTACAACTTTTGAACTTTCTCAGTTTTTTCTTTTCCTAACTTTGTAAAGAACTACACATTATGACCCAAAATAAATAATACATTTGGCCTTGGACCTGTTGACGGGTATGAGATCCCTTTAACTCAACAGAAGGAACCAAACCCGCCTAAGAGGCCCAATTAGACTCGTAAGCATTTGATGAGTGGTAAGGTTCTCCAGATTTGTGATCTGGATAGAATTATCGATGGGCTTTAATCAGGATTGGCAGATATGTCTTTCTGTTCAGCCTTTCCTCAAGCTATACAATTCTCTTTTTGGTTCTTTTCTAACATTTATAACAAAGAAAGATAGAGCTTTAAACTAGATGACAGAGGGAAGCTAACTATGTGTTGGGGGAAGGTTGGGTTGCAGGATAACCTTTATACCTTAGCATGCAAACAAAGAAGATCTAAACTACTTCAAATTAGCATTAATACCATTTTGATTAGTATACATTCAACATTGTTTGAGAAAACAGTTACAAAAAGAAAATATATATGTGACAAGAAGTTAGCGCAAGAAAAAGTAATTTTCAATGCTCTATTAGCAATCACAGGTTAACACAATCGATTTATTTTCATCAACTAGAATAAAAGAATTATTGTAGCATTATAAGATAACTTTAAATAACATATACAACAACTCTTGCTCAATACAGCAACAAATATTGAATCCGAAGACAGAGATAGTCCCCCTCGGTCCAATCACATTTGCGCCTCACATGAAAGAAGTGTCTTTGGTTCTAAACAAAACTTCTTAATTAAAATAATTTGCACAGAAATAGTTCTCTTACAAAATTTCAGAAAAATTCTCTCTTCAAAACCATCGACCCTGGTGTCCAAGGTCAATGCCCTTATTTATAAAAATAACTAAACTAAAATTAGCTGCTAAAGTTGCATTAAGTTAAGAAAATGCCACGTGGTGGACTCTATCTATCTATTCTCTTTTGCTTCACTTTTGCTTCATCTAGTGGTTTTACTGAAGTGGATTGTTCCTCTCGTACTCTAACGACTTGAAGAAGAGATATTCACATGTATTTGCATATGGGAACATGTGTTGATCCATTCGGGCGGAGAGGACCTCCTTTATCTCTATTGCATGCTCCTTGTACTTGATTAGCTTGATACTTAAGTGTTGTAGGACTGTAAGAGCTTTAATCGTAGGTTCCATGAGCTTCTTCACTTGACCCGGGATCATGCTTGAGATCTACGAAATATTCGCTTCCCATGCCCGATCTTGCTCTTCATGTTTTTTAACTATGTCATGCAAATCGACGAAATCCTCCGATGGACCAAACTATGGTAGGCCAATGTTCCTCATTTCCCGATTGATTTTCTCCCAACTTTTCTCACACTCTCCCCATCTTTCCTTCATTTTCTGCTGAGGTCCCTGGACCATGCTTACCCAGTGTTCAGTTGCCCTCCTCCATGCCTTTGTTGCTTCTACTACTCTGTTTTCTTCTCTTACCTTGAGGGCTTCTTGAGTTGTCTTCTCTAATGTCTCAACTTGCTCATCCATAGACATTGCTTTGAATTTGGTCATGTTTGGGTTAGCAATTTTCTCAAGGTAGAATTACAAGAAATATGATCTTGATCCCATCTCATTGTAACCATTCCTAATTTGAGAGTAACAGACTCGATCGCACCCTGCATTCCTACAGGATGCGACCAATCGCTATTTGCAAGGAAACAAGGAGAAACCATCAATTTGGGTCACAACCTGTAAAAGGACAACTCACGACCAGGTAAAATGATGGTGAATACTCAGGGGAAAAGTGACATAACTCAAGGTTTCAGCTTGCTAACCTCTAGAGAATATCCATCAGGTAATCAGGTGGAAAATAATTGTATAGCACTTATGCAAACTCTTTGGGGGGGGGCACAGCATTATTCACCATCATCCATGGATCATTCTTCCATTCTCCATGAGAGAATTCCTCTCACGTGATCATTCTCCATTCTCCTGTATGAATGTTTTCCCTCTCCTTCATGGAGAAACTTGTGTGAAACCATGGTTGTTATCCCTATAATGGTAAAATAACCCCATGCACTCATGGTCGATAAGGGAATGTGGAGGTTCAGATACTTGTCGCTAGGTATAGGAGAGGAAATGGGATGGTTTTCAGGAAAAAACTATGGTTGGAATGTTCACACTAGCTAAAGTAAACATGTTAAAACATTTGACCTTTGCTACACATGGACAATTTAGACAAGCGATCTCCTCCAAGTCATTTAAAGTAGGAAACCAACGATCTTAGACTCTTTCTCCTCACATTGGAAAGGAATATCCCCAAGGGAATATGAGAAGAGAAATGGAAGATGTCATTTGTACGATGAAAGAGAAGAGAGTGGCATGTTGCACTGATGACTAGATGAGGTCTCGGAGTTCCCAATAATGAATACATTGGTTGTGTCAAGAGAGAAATGGGTTGGGTTGTGTGAGATTAGAGCCCTATAGGAGCTTCATTCGCCCTACTAGTGTCGTGGTCTAACTTGGGAGGTTGGAATTCGCAGTTAATTCCTATGGTTGGTTGGTGAATCGCTCCTTAACAACTGATTTTGTGGACTTGCCTTCATTTATAAATAAGTGTTGGTGTTTGTCTATCAGTGGAATACTTTGTATTTTCAATATGTTAATGAATGAATTCAAAACATGTTAATTGTTTGTGCATATGAATATGAAATTATATTCAAGTTGTTGGAGGTAGAATTAAGCATAATAGTTTTTTATTAGAGGAAGGAATTTCAATATGAAGTGATCCGATGGCCAAGGGAGGCATTCAAGTACGTAATTTCTTTGTTCAAGCCCCATAACATCATCATGACCTAGGGGGATCATTTCTTCAAGATACCAAAGATTTCCCTAAATACCATAGTTTCTCTAACCAATGCCAAGCATTGATTGCTCGAAGGGAAAAAAAAAAGCATATACAAACAACGTAGTAGAGGCCATGTAGCTTTCCCACCAAGACTCCACGAATGTTCCTTCACTTGCTCGAGGGGGTTTACACAATGGAGACTAATGCTATCCAAGAGGGTATCATATTTGAAATATGTCAATGAATGAATTCAAAACATGCATGGTTATTTATGTTGCTAATTGTTTATGCATATGAATTCAAAATTATATTCAAGTTGTTAGAGGTAGAATTAAGCACAATAGTTAATTATGAAATGAAGGAATTTTAATATGAAGTGTTTTGATGGCCAAGGGAGGCATTCGAGTACGTCATTTGTTTTTCCATGCCCCCATAGTTTCGTCATCACCTAGGGGGGTCATTTCTTCAAGATACCAAAGGTTTCCTCGAACACCACAGTTTTTCTAACCAATGCCAAATGTCGATTGCTCAAACAAAAGAACTTGTAGTAACAACAAAGCAGAGGTCATTCATCTTTCCCACCAAGACTCCAAATAAGTTTTTTCACTTGGTAGAGGTGGTTGAGACCATAGGATACTAATGCTATCCAAGGGGGTATCACTAATCCATGGAACCATTCACCTCGCTTGGGGCCATCTCAAAATAGAACCCAAATTTGTTGGTTTTGGGTCAAATTCATAAATGGTAATTTTTTATCTCTTTCGAATGCTTTTTGGCCCCAAAACATTTTGAAATCCTTTGGTATTGATAATGATCCTTTCAATGTTTTCTCGTAAAGAAATTTCCAACAAATTGTCACACACCCCAAATTAAAAATTCATAATGAAAATTTATGGCCCCAACTAGTTCACCTATGATTCCAAAATTAAAAATTCATAGTGAAAAGATATGGCCCCAGGTAGTTCAACTATGATTCCAACTGCAAATAAGGAAACAACGCTCAATCAAGGAACACTGAAAAAAAGTGGGGAAAAAGTACTCATTGCATCATCCCCTAAGATCAATTTAATCCAATATGTATGACACGTTATTTCCACATTAACTTCCATATGCCGCCAAAAATAAATCAACAGTCATATCACATAGGAAGAGAATATGCAAGGACGTATTCCCGCCCATGCCTTTTGAAACCCATAATTGTTATTCAGCCTTTAGAACTTACAGCATTTGGCCTTTGCAATCATTATGGAATTATGGATTGGAAGGGACCCTTCTGTGTTTGCTTGAAAATTCTCGAGTTTCTGGATACTCTGGCAAGAGGTTTCTTACTCCTTTTGCTTGGTTAGGAGAAGGGTCTTTTCTTTCTATGCTCTTAAAGTTCCCAAGGGTCATCATTTTCCCAAAGTGAACTTCTTTGATTCATGCTAGGCATTTGCTCTCTTTTTTTAATTTTTTGCTATTAGAGATTGGTTCAAGGATTGTGTTTCTAGGTCTATTGGTATTTATGTTTTTAAGCAAAATCCTAAATTTTTATCATGTTTTTTACTTGAGAAACTAGTTAGAGATTTAGAGATTTATGCCTTAAAAAAATTTGAACCTCTTTTATTCTGTGGTGGTCATATTTTTTTGTGTCGAGTTTTTTTAAGGTCTTCATCTCTGGTGGGAAACTGATGCTCCATACACCCTATTGTGTAGTCTACAAACTAGAGGATTTCTCTTATCTATGGGATTCATATTTGGAACACCTATGCAAAATTAGCTATGTTTCCAACCAGTTTTATTTAGGGTCACCAAATTATGGATCAAAGGGAGGTTATGGAATTCAAAAGAATTATGAGATGGCATCAAGAATTTATCCAATACAATAGAAATTCCATGTTCTCGTTATCCACCAAAGTGCATGAGAATGATCATCATTGTTCCACACACATGCAACCAGCATGAATCTCTTGTTACAGCAGAGGAAGAAGCTTAATGTTCTAGAAGTTGAGTGCAACGTGTTGAGGAACTTGGAAATTAACCTCAACAAGGAAACCCATTCCTCAGCCTCCAACAATATGATATACATCAATTCACCTTGGGGGGAGTTTAGAGAGGAAGAAACAATCCATTAGCTAAAGGATGACATGGATATCAAGCAATAGAACTCTCTCTCGTCACATCTCAATCGAAAGGATGCCTACATGAAACATATTTTCCACTAAGGTCATATGCATTTCAAATTTATCTATGTTTTAGGAGTTTTATAAGGCATTACACTTTCAAAAAATTCTGAAATGTATTAATTGAAAACTCTAGCAGACTCTTTTATGTATCTTTTGAGAGCTACCAATTTGATGTAGCATCCTATATCAGCTTTTTTTGTTTGCTCATTGCTAATTAAATCATTTTATAATATAATATTATTCAACTTTGGTTTAAAAAAAAGTACTTGAGGCCTCTACATTTTTCTTCTCCAATTATTAGGGTTGGGGTTTTTATCTTATAGACTTTATGTTGTATATTGTAGTAAAAATAGGCTTCAACCTCATGTCAAGGGGGAAAGATTTTAATATTGAGTAGCATTGAATGCTTCCACCTATAAAGTTATGTTATCACTTTTGTACACAACCACATTTAATGAATCTAAATTTTATGCAATTATGTTTGTATTTCATTTTCAGGAAATCATGTTTCTAGTATATTTATGCAATTTTTGGTTTTGTAAATTCATCTCCTTTGTTACTTTGAATAATATGGTATTGGTATGTTTTGATCATTCATTTATTCTATGTGGATCCACTAGGTAGGTTATTGGCACTAAGATGCCAAGTTGAGCTATTATTGTGGTGGTGCAAGGAGCAACATGTTGGTGTAGGGGTTAGATCTAGCAAGTATCTTAGAACTTACAAGGCTTTGCCAAACTGTATTCGAGCACAAATTAAAGCTCCCTTTTGCAATAATAGCGCTCATTGTGTAGGAACTCAAGGAAATTAGTCCACATTGTGTGTATAACATAATGTAGTACTTTGCATATGTGGGAAATATCCTTCCTCAATAACTTTGCTAACTAAAGGTTTAGGTTGCACAACACACTAATCAAGAAGAGGTGGACAAGGCTACATAAGTTCTAAATTGAAAACCAATTGTATACCAAGGTAAGGTGCTAGATCAAGCTTGAAACCATTGTCGATGTGTTGCTCTATGATAGTGTATGACATATTGAATGTGAAGTCAAACCTTGTCCCAAGTTAAGAAATTGTGTAGGATGTAGTTCATCGTGGAGTTATATGTACTTCCACCTATAAATTTTTGTGTATAATGTCTTCAAATTGAGCTTGAACATTCTCAATTTGTTCAAATAATTTTGTCGCTTTTTAGTATTCTTATATACTAGTGTGGAAGTGTTTATGGTCTGTTATCTCACAGTTTGTAGATGCAAGAAAGGCTAGAGGATAGTAGGTAAAAATGGCGAAACAGGAACCTTCCCCACCCAATGTCACCACAATGGGGAGGCTCTTTCTATTTAGGGAGGCTAGGCCCAAGGGAGACATCCCCAATAACCTAGGGTTTTGAAAGGGAAAAGGCTAATAGTACAAAGACAAATTTCCCCCTCACAGATTACCGCCAATCAGATAGTCCCAACTAAACAGCCAATAATAGAGTATAACCAAAGAAAAGAGAAGCACATGCTTGAGACAACACAACAAGGAGACTAATACATGCAATCTTGGTTAGTACTTCATAAATCACTATCTGATATTCAATGTAAGCAATTTGACAGTAAATATTGACAAAATCAATGTTTGCAAAATGGCAATGATAAATATGTCACTTGTCAATAAATACTGGAATGACATAGCATTTAATGTAACAAATCAACACTCAATCTAATAAATGCTCTTAACTACCATTCAATTGCTTATAAAATGAAACGTTGTTGCATCAAGATGAAATAACCAAGGGTGACGTCATTATTCTAGGGTTAGTGTAGTTAGGGTTTCAGTTCAACAAAGGTTTGAGAGTGTTTGGATCCAATTCTACTTCAACGCTTGAGGTCCTAGATCAGTGCCTTAGGGTTAATGGAGTCATAGGTGAAGAACGCAAAAGTTGAAGGAGATGAGATTTTAAAGGACTAGAGGGATAAGTTTTGAAGTGTTGCTAAAGCAGGGCTCCAAAATCATAACCCTAGGGGAGAGAGGCTCACTATGGTGTTGCTAAAGCAATGCCTCGTGCTCTCTCCTCCTTCCCGGCAAACAGCTAGCTCAATGAAAAGCAAAGTCAAGACAAGAGGGTTTAAAGAGGGAGAGTGTTGCTAAGGCAAGGCTCTTTCATCAAACCTTAAAAGAAAACAGCCCTAGGTGTAGATAAACTAGGCCTGGGACCTCTTCCTCTTGAATTCAGAAGGTACGGCTAGCTTAAGGGAAGAAGAAAAAGGAGTGTAGTTATGGCTAGGCTCTCTTCTTCTTCTTCAATGGCTAAAAAAATTTCTATCAGGGGACATGAGACAACGACCTACTTGTGTGTTGTCCCCTAGGTTTTTGATTCAGCAATATTTATAAATAGATGCAAGAAATTAAACTACAACCATTCGATCAAGAAGTTTTGCAGAAAAATACTTACAAATCATCAAGAAAATAATCATGCAAACCCTAGTTGTAACACCTTCCTTCAAGAAAAACACCATAGAATGCCAAAATCTCTTCCTTCAACAAGTGTGCCTTCCTCAAATCAGCCAATAACCCAAATGGGACACAAATTTCAGACCTCACCAAGTGGTGAGTGATAGATGATAAAATGAGGATAAAACTCCTCAATATATAGTGTATCAATGACCTAATTTACTTTTTTAGGTCATAAAAAGGTCGACAAGGCCATCATACCAAAATCACATTGTTTCTACATCAAATGTTCTTTTTAAAACCTAATTGAACAAAAGGTGAGACGTCACCCCTTCTAAGGGAGACATTAGCCCCTTTTTGGGCAAATGCATCAATAAAGAGCAAAATATTAGCCCTCTTTGGGCCTCTCCATCATGCCACACGTGCCAACTGCCCTATCAAACTGTCACACTCTCAAGGTGACGTCATGAGCTCATAGGTGACGTCCTGGGCCATCCAGGGCAAACATTTCACTGGAAGTGGGTCAATCCCCCTAGGTCGGGCTTTGCCAAAGTGCCTCCGAAAAAACGTCATCTTCTTCTCCTGTGCAAAAACCCTGATCAACCACCATCCTGTCTCTGCCCCTTGATGGGGTCTCATCATCCATCTGGTGGGCTCTTCAGCCCCATGGAGGTCCGAACTAATCATCTCCCCATGTGCACCGGTCCAAATGGTACATGTCTGTCGGGCATGGTCCTGCACATCAAAAGCTATGCCCTCCATGGGATCATTAGTCACAGGGATCATAGCAATGTCAATCACATTTCATCATTAATATTATTAAACATATGCATAAAAACCATGATACATCAGTCAATAGCTCAAAGACATTACAAAAACCTACAATACAAGATTGGAGAAAAAAGACAAGACGTACTATTGGGCTAGTATCCACAAGAAAAGGAAAGTCTCCAGGAAGGTTTCATCCAAGCCATGTAAGTGAGGTGATGTGGCTAGGGGATGTCCAGACATGTGGGTGAAGTGAGAGCCAGGGATGCATAATGTTATCTGTGGGTGCCTTTGTAGAAGGCGAGTTGTACTTGTCATGGATGCAATTTTTCCAAGCCCGTTCTCGCCTTTATTCTTTCCTTTTTATTTGTTTTTTCTTCTTCTTTTTCTTTTTATTCAAGGGATAACCAGAGGACACTGCCTTGGCATGGTGACCAGAGCTGACAGTGTTACCTACAAGTACTTTCATAGAGATGAGAAGGTTGGCTCGTGATGAGACCCCCTTTCCCTTGGCCATGAAACTAAAGGTCATTTCCCTGGTGTGGTAACCAGATGGTGGCAATGTCATACTGTTAGGCACCCATGAACCTAATAGGTTGGCTCGTGATGAGACCCCCTGTCCTCTTGACTAGGTCTTGTTTGTTATTTTCTGGGTCCCTCTTGTTTCTTGCTGAGAGGCCTTTTATTGCCTT
This sequence comes from Picea mariana, assembly GCA_032191745.1. Lineage (NCBI taxonomy): Eukaryota > Viridiplantae > Streptophyta > Pinopsida > Pinales > Pinaceae > Picea > Picea mariana. The sequence goes on from JASDQU011104642.1 coordinate 27,694, forward strand.
CTTGGGGATCCCTGGGCAAAGCATCTCGAGGTTTTATTTCTAGGCTTTTATCTTTTACCAGCTGCTTTTACCTTCTGGGCCTTTAGCCCCTTCTTCCCACACAATAAGGTGCAATCCTACAACAGGTCAACCCAATGCCCGGACAAGGGGAATGGGATAAATGAGCGGGAGGCAAGATGAAACGGTGGTGCTATGATGGGAGCGAATGATGGTTTTTTTAGAAATTCCCCCAGTGGAAAACCAAGACCTATGGGCACAGGCTTGCTAGGGCACCCTGTCAATCTCCCCAAGCATGGTCAAGTGGGATAATGTAAGATCCAAAAAGTTGTTAGAGATAAAAGGAATCAGATGCATATATTTAAAGGTTTCAATGATCAAAAGTGACACATACCATGATACCTGGACCAATTACCTCATGGAGCAAGAACCTCTTCTGATACAGGACCAAGTCGATGGCGATGGACGTTGTTGTTGCTGACAAGAAAAATATGATGGAAGAAGAAAAGGATGGGCCCTCTAGGGCCATGCTCAGGTCAATCCTGCTCTCAGTACTCCATGTCTAGGACCTGTGGGCCTCGAGACATGATCTCCTAGTTATCCCTAAAAAATGGGGATAACATGGTCAATGATGTTTGATAAGAAATGGAAAATGACATTGTTTAAATGCACTATGTGGCATTCAATTGTGTTTTTCTCATCCCAAGCAACACTTGAACAATGGTTTTAGTACACTAGGCCACTTGCAAATGACATGTATCTTATTTGTCTCCGCATGCATAGATGTTTCATGTGTAGCCAAGGTATTAAATGTGTTTCATTTCTCCATGTTAGAATAGAGTTGTGTGGGCATCACCAACAATTCATATATCATCCCTAGATTGGAACACAGTGTTCCAAACAAAGGGTCTATCGGAACTTGACAATAACCAAATAACAAGTAAATTTTAGTAAATAACTTGCAATATGATGGTGGCCTTTTATAATGAAAGTAAAAAAAGGACATGAGAATCTATATAGAGACGTCATGTACCATCCTTCTTCGACGCAAGGGGGATTGCAGAACAAGAGAAATTTGAGTTTGACCTAATATGTCCTTTTAGTAAGAGGTCATGAGTTTGGCACATCATCTGTTTATTCTTCCTAATAGATTTGCATATGGGGTCCTAAGAGGTCATGAGTTTGGTACATCATCTTTTTATTCTTCATAATAGATTTGCATATGGGGTCCAAAGAGCAATGAAGCTCAAGTCACTAGATCAATGTTGTGCCAATCTTGGCAATGTAAAGGTTCATTATTAAGATCCTTTCAAATGTAATTGTAAATCCTCTAGAAGCATATTGATTTGTTTCTATTGTTATCACTACATGAAAAGGTAAACTTGCATTATCAAAAAACATTTTTGCTAAATTTGTGGGCAAAACTACATTGCATCATTGAAATGCAAGAAATGTTTGTTTTGGTTTTAGCTTGAAAATATAACATAGTTTATCTTTGACACTAACCACACTACAAGTCCTATGACCCATAGAAGACATGGTGTTCCCACAGGAAACATCATCCAAGCAACACAACGAAAATATACATAAGCACTATTGCACAAATAAATTCTTGAATAGATATATTTTTTATCGAAATCTACATTGTTGCATCATCCACAATTATTTCCCTAAGTTGAGCCAACCAATGGTGTAAGGTCGTGTCTTGCACTAGCAAGCTTGAATCAATTCACAATGGAAGTATAAAATGAAATGAAATGAAGATATTGTCCATATATCCAAAGTTGAGATTGAATAGATGAGACTTTCCAGTGTTCACATTAGCAACACTAGATGTCAATGGGTCTGTATGTGCAATCAAAATTACCACATTGAAGTATTCAAATTCTGATGTCACAATTTGCTTCCCTTGATCTCAAGTTGGAGGTCTTCATAAACGTGTGCTAATTACTAACAAAAATTGCTCTAATACTCAAGGATCTAACTATGCTTGATCCCCTAGATATCTAGATAAGCCATTAGATCATGGAACTCATTCATGTTCTTAAACAATTTGATCATGACATCAACACAACTAGTACCCTTCTCAATATATAGATCTTAATACTTCATTGGGTACACTACTTCCACAAATTGAGATCTTAGTACTTCATTGGGTAGTAATCATTATGTGCTACTTCCATAAATTTGGACCAGGTTTAAATTGATTATCCATGATCTATGCACTCTCTTGTGAAAACTCAACCAACTTTGTGTGGTTAGAGACATCTTCATGTATGCAAATTTGATCGTCTGCATCACTAAAAGACATCAGCATCAACGTAAGATTTGTGTGCACATAACCACTTATTGATTGCTTCCACAAATATTGTATATTGTGTCTCTGGATATTGCAATGTCAACGTTTACTTGGACATTGAAGGGTTATGCCCACCAAACAACATTGCATAGATGTAGTTGCCACAACCTGGGATGTAATTTGATGAAACATTATATTTTTCAAGTTTGTTATATTAAACGTTATATTCATCTTGCTTCACATTGCTTCTAGAGAACATAATCAATTATAAGTTTGATTGAATGTATATCATCGTTACCAAAGAAATCGTGTGTTGCAACCCACCATTGGGCATTGTTGTGAGGTAGCATGGTCAAAAAAAAGGGAATTTGTGGTTTCTATACTTTGATATCGTGCATCTACTGCAAGATTTACAATTGTTGATATGTAAATCTATTGCAAGATCTACAATGGCTAAGTCAAAAGATGTAGAACACTACCATGAACGAGTACCAAAGCATATAGTCCAAACACAGTAATAGCAAAAGTGCACAGTAATAGCAAAAGTGCATAAGCAATTTTTTCTTATCTTGCGAAGATGTCTTGGTGATAGCAAAGCGCAGAAGCAATATTATCTTATCTTCAACAAACATGTTCAATTTGAAACGGTAACTTTCCCAAAGCATCCTCGTAAACTTGGAAATAACAAACATGTTCATTTTGACATGGTAAAATTGTTGATAAATGGTAACTTTCCTAAGTGAATCATTATATGCTTACCCCCATATCAGGTGTTTGAGAAGAGGAATCGAGGAGGGCTGACCACCAAGGCAGACAACCACGTGGCCACCCCTCCCACTGACGCGTCCTCACCTCCCGTCACTCTCATCACCTTCATTAATGGACTTTAAATCCATTATAGCCCAGCATTCCACCCAGACGACTACTCCCCGTGGATGTCATTCTCATCATGTTAGAACAGGTAAGACGAAAGTACAAACCACGCTCATGGCATGTACCTCTTGTCCAGGTCCTCACCATGGAATCTCCCTCAACCATCAAACAAACTCATTGCACTCCTCGTGTTCATCATGGCACCACTGTCATTACCTTCCTCAGCAGTCTGCCTCACCTTATTTATTTTCCTCCCAGCCCCATTGGGATCTACCACCTTTCTCCAGCACTACTTGAACACTGCTCCAACTCTTTCCACCCTTTGCAGACTCCCCTCCCTATCTTCTCCACGTATTGTGCTTTTCCCAAAACCACCATGACTCAAGGAGGATTAAAAAGAACCTCCTGACATCTTCCTCGTCTCACTAGATCTCAGCTAGCTGCACAAACTGTAGACTCCTCTAACTCATATGAAGCCCACATTCCGCCGAGCATTCAAGCAGACATCGACCTTGTGGAAGTTGATGTCATAATCCTTCGAAGATACGTCGCAGACGATGAGGTTCAAGAGGAAACTCACTCTTGGATTCCCGACACTGGCAATACCAAATCTTGCATCTCTCACTACTTGGGGATGATTGAATTATATTGGCACATGAAACTCTTGCTTGGACGCGCTTTGATGGACAGAAAAGACAAGGAAGAGATCTTGCTCGAGTTAGATGAGATAAAGGCTCAATTGCGGCTCCAGGACCTCAAGATGAACCTCCTTGCAAAGAAACTCACAGGATTGGATTTCTCAACCCTCAACCTGGACAATGTTCGAGCAACTCTAGATGAGGGCCAACCCTCCACTCAACACCGATGCTTATCAAGTTTCTTTTTTTGTTAATCCAGCCCCATCTATGTCAATACAGAAGAAACTCGCAACTAGTTTTTGAGATAATCATAGGAGATAGCTTAATATCTAGACTTTATCAAACCTTCATGTTCAAAAGACTTTTTTTATACTATTTCAAACAATTTGATGTATTGTTGTTGGTCTAGTTTCCTTAATAACAGGCCAGCAACACAGTCTATGTACATTTCAAATACAGTAATATAAAATTCTTAGGATAACTTAAAAAAATATACTATATGCTTAATTGATGAAATGACTAAATGTGTTTAATTAATATTCCTTTGGGAAAGTTCATTAAATTCATTCATAAAATTAAGAGAAAAATTCGAGCTAATCTACTCCCCTTTGAAAATAATTATAAAGACATTAACGATAGATAACACAATAAATAAACAAACATAAATTGATGATCAAGGGTATTAGTTAAAATTGTTAAAAATTCAACCTAAATTGATGTTCATGGGTAGTTGTTAAAATTTGAAATTGCATGAGAAGATTAAAAAAAGGTTTAAAAGTTGTGAACAGAAAACAAAAATTATTATGAATATATTCAATCTATAACAAAAGAAATCTACATTATCAAGATAAACTTTAGAGGTTAAAAATATGAATGAAAACAATTTTTAAAACAGATCAAATGATGGGTGAAGTTTCATTCCAATAGCCATTTGAAACTAGCAAGCGTAATTGCGATAACCATTGCCCCATCCAATAAGTGTTGTTCTTACGAAATAGGCTTTAAACTTGCGGGACTCACTATTGGGTTGATGCCAAGTTAATAATCCGTAGATTTGCAGAAGAGTTGAAGAAAAATTGCACCACCATAAAATGTTGTAGGCTAAACATTCTATGAATGAGAGATTTTTTTGGGGATATTTGTCTGTGAGAAATTGTTAGATTCATAGATTTGAGTGATTATTTTTGTAAAATCCAATGCTCCAGAAGTTTTTCAGCATGTTGAATCCATCTCTACATTCAAAAATAAATTTTGAATAACAAAAAATAATAATTCGTATAAATTTATATCACCATATTCTAACTAAAAAAGCATTTCATAGAACAGCTTTATGTAACTATGTTGAGCAAAAGCCATTATGAAATTGTGAATACCTCATTCATACGATGTCAATAAATAAACTGAAAAACAAATGATAGATGACAGAATCAGACAGAACATAAAGCTATATAAAAGAAATATTGAGGGTACATACATTAAATTCTCTAGGCTTGCAATTTTCCTCAGTTTGATGCAGAGGAGTCCAAATCAAGAGAGCGAAAAGACTCAAAGCTTTGAAGTATTTAGAGTTTAAAGCAAATCTGAAAGAGAGTTGATCGACACAAAACTAGAAGCAATTCAATGCAAATTGACTGCACAAAAGTAAAATTAAAGGAACCAAATAGTCATCAAAGGACCAGTGTTGGTGTCAATGCATGACCAAGCGTCAAGTTACCTTGGGAATACTCCCAAACAAACAATCAGTGTCAAGGTAACTTGGAACATGAACAATGAAACAAATATCAATATAAAAGGAAAAAGAGTATGCACTATACCATATCTATTAACATGTCATTTCCTTTAATAAAAATATATCTATTCTCTCCACTCCATATCCATGATTATGATATGTTAGATTTTTTTAGATCCATGATTATGATACTTAGATATTTTTAGATTTTCAGTTGCAATAGATTTAATAGATTTACTGGAGTATTTTGATTTTTATTTAATATTCAATAATCATATACTAAAAATATAAGCAAGATTTAGAAGCAGATAGACAAGTACAAGAAGATACAAAGATTTATTCTAGGAAAACCTCAAACTCAAGAAAAACCCAGCCAATTTTTCTTAGAAAATCTTTCTGATAATACAATACAACTATGAACAAAATCTATTCACGAGAGAAAAATCGGTAATGAAGAAACCATGATAACAAAAACTTATATCTTCTCTTTGTCAAAACCTAGCAAGAGTAGACAATTGTGTCACTACCCTAGTGCAACTCTTCTAGAGGTAGCGCACAAGAAAAACCACCAAGAACCCCAGTTGTTGTGTCTCCTAGGGTTGCCTCAAACTTGTGCCTCCCTTAGTTGAAGATAATGAGATGAGTGAGTGTATTCAAATGAGCAAGGTGTCACCTTTATTTATACCAATTCAATCACTTAGCTAGGGCTGACTTCTCTTCCTAGAAATTCTATTTCCATTTTATTATTTTCCTGTGGACCAACTTCTCTTCCTGGAAATTCTATTTCCACTTTATTATTTTCCTGTGGGTCGACTTCTCTTCTGGGGTGTTCTTCAATTATTCAATGGTCTTCCTTTGACTTCTTGGAATCTTCCTCTCTAAGAAAAGTTGTCCAGGAGGGAATACCTCCCACTGCTACAAGACATCAACACTCCCTCTTAGCGAGGGAGGTATTCTTCCATAATGTTCTCCTCTAGTAGTCTCAATCACATCCATCCATTTTACATGACATGGGCAAGACTACCACCATAGTCTCAAGACTATGCTGCAAGTATCTATGATGTTTCTCCTCTCCTAGTAGTCCTAA
>JASDQU011104643.1:39466-50167 GCA_032191745.1 Picea mariana
GAGAGAATGTAACGATAAAAATTTGAACATCTTTAAAATGGATTTGGTTACTTCCATTAATCCATCATGACCTTTGGGAAGAGGACTTTAGTCCTATAAAACTTTTATTCAAAAATGTACATGATTTATTCTCTTTTGAAGGCTTCTATGATAATAGCAACCGTGACAGTGATGTTAGGTGGACAAAATGGGAGGATTCGTATATGTTTGCAATATCTAAATGTGAAAGAATCAATTTCTTAGGGTAGGCCAGACAAAGTTGTGAATTGTGGGAATGAAAATTTTAGAGGGAGTGAATCTTCTTCCATGGGAGAAACATGAAAGTTTTAGAGGGAGTGAATCTTTTTCCATGGAAGAAATATAATGGAATATAGATCAATTGTTTGTAATTTATTTTTTATTAAAATTAGAGTTATTAATGTATCCATTATATGCATAGAATTTTATAGGGAAAGGGAGAAAGTCAATTTAGTATAGAATTCACCATAAAAAAACCAAATAAAAAATATTAGGAAGAGAGACAACTTATGAAACATAGAAAATTGAGTTATATGATTGAGCAAACTTGCTTTAGCATTATGGAGATATGAAGAGGGAGATTTTGAGTGAAAATAACAAACAAAAATGAGAGCAAATAAAATTTTAGGGGCTTAATTTAGTCCATAGGTTAATCTTGCATTTCCCCCCCCAAAAAAAGGTTTGTTGATTTCCATTTTTTTCTAAAATTATTTGCCCAAATTTTATTAGGACAAAAGTATTGTACTCTAAAAAACACTCTTTTTTTCTACAAACTATATAAAATTCTTATAAATTTGAATATTTTTACAGAAATATCACTAAACATTTTGTGGTTGGCATTTTAAGAATTTGTAAGATTCACCAAAATTTATACACTTTAAAATAAGTATGGATCCTTGAAATTTTCCTTGAATGAGAGCCACTCTACAATCTATGAATAACACTAATTATTCTTTAATATCGTAATTTTCTCAAGGATCTTGAAAGTTGACAAAATAAATAAAATTGAGTAAAGAAATTAGATGTAAAGAGGAACAATAGATAAAACCTAAAGCAACTTCCAAGAAAGGAAGGGATTGAATGTCTTAGGAGAGGAGATATTTTCATGTTCTAGGAAATATGCTCATGGGAAAAGGGATCAACCTTTGGAGAACAACCTCTTGGTAAATCTTAAGCAAGGAGAAACAATGATATACTAAGCACTTAGAGGTTTCAAAGTAGAATTGGTAGCTTGATTTAGAATGTATCATTATATAATTTTCCATCTATCTTGGTACTTATGGGTGGAAAATTTTGGAGGAATTGGCTTGCAAGGCCCATTTTAGTGGCAAGGCCTAGTTTGGAGATTTGGGTCTATAACCTTCCAAAGCCAGTTTGAGGTATCAAATGACACCTTTTGGGGAAAAAAATTTGCAAGCATAACTTATCCCATTGATGTTGTTCTACACACCAAAATATTTCTAGCCGTGTGAAAATAACCTTAATCAAAGTTCGTATGTGAAAGTTATGCCTCCCGCAAGTTGACCTATCATGTTGACCACCACGGTACCAAGTGGATCCCATGCTAGCCCCCATTACTCACACATGTGGGGCTAGTCATGTGTGGACTTTCAAGAATATTTTGGAGAGTCCAAAAACTTAACATTAATTGAGGGTTGAGGTATGCAAAAACTCTAGCCCCTTCAAGAAGAGAAGGGGTTCCATTTTTTTAGAATTGAACTTGTTTCATGGTTGAGAAAAGCATCTAGGAGTGGGATATTAGAGAAACCATAAGAGATAGAAGATTCTATAGCAGACATTCAAGCCACAAGGTCAAAGAAGATTCCATAATAAGTGCCCCTTTCTTTGTACTTTCATTTCATAACTGAAGAAAAGAGAAAAGAGCATAGGCCTCATCTTCTAGTTGGGTTTTCCCATGTATTGGATTTCCGAGGTCACATCTTGCGTTCATTTGTGTGGATGGTGTGTTCATTTGCTTGTTCTTTCATTTTTGGATTTTAGTTATTTCCATAAATTTAAGCACCAAGATAGTAATAATAAATCTAAGATATAAGGAAATAAATTGCATAGTAATTTTTTTTTTAAATATTGTAAGATTTATTGTGATGAAATATTATAGTGGAATATCTATGGTAGTTTAGAGATCATCGTTAGTAAAGTAACATTATTCTAGTTGAACACACTTCAAAGATTTCTAAAAAAACAATAATATTAATGTGTTAATTTCTCTTAAAATTGGAACTAATAAGATTTGTTATGAGTTAACCCCACTTAAAATTAGAACAAACAATTTTTTTTTTATGAATTAACCACTTAACAAACAATTTCTCTTCAGAGATAAGATACTACCATCCTAGCCAGTTTGTGTTGTGAAATATTATGTTATTTTATTCATTAATAGAAGTTGGGTTTCACTTAATTATTGTGCTCTCTATTATTTCTCTCTATGTGTTTCATTTTGTTCCCTATACAATCCAGTTTAGTGGTATCAGAGAAAATTTCTCCTTGTTATTTCTCAGTGCATGCCCCCGACGAGGTCAAGGTATAAAGAGTTGGGTCTCGAGCTAGTTTCACTTGGGGACAACCACTCTTTCCAACCCAAGCATCCTCCCTTGGTAGAAGAAAAGGGAGATGATAGAGAAAGATATACTTTCAATATTTTTCTCGAGCAATCTCTCATACAACAAAGGAACGAGAAGATGGACAACTTCACCCAGGTCCTTCTACAATTGCCAACGACGAACGAGGAACCCTCAACAAGCAGCCATTTCAGAGGTGTGACACCCTTCTAGGTACAATTTAACTTTGATATCCCTGTGTTTGAAGGAAAAATAGATGCAAATTCTTTGGAGAAATGGTTAAATTTGCTAGAGGGTTATTACTCTATTCAAAAATTTTCCGACAACGAAAAAATCACCTTTGCACTCCTTAAATCCCTTCCCCATGTCAAATATTGTTGGGAAGGTTACTGTGAGAGACATAACGATGATGAGTCTATGGTACTTGGGACAAGACCTACTTGGGAAACCTTTTTTGATTCCCTCAAGAATGAATTATACCTTGTTGGAATTAATAATAACCAATACCTGAGATGGACAACTTTGCATTAAGATGTAAGGTACCAGGTATATTATAACAAGAATACACATAAATATTATAGAAAATACCAGTGAAACAACAAAATATAGAGAATAAAAACACCAAAAATGATACCTTTATTGATATAAATCGAAGTTCACTTGCCTTTTCAAGGGGGCAACCTCCAGTAGAGCAGAGCTCTATTATAATAATTCTCAAGAAAAAACTTCTACATGCCTTCTACTCTTATTTATACTATTTTTGTCTTCTAAAGAACATTCTATAGGGATATCTTTCTAGAAACAAAAGCTTATATTAAGTTTTCTTACATTAAACTTGTTCACATTATTATATAGGTTTTATTTACTTATGTCGACCTTTATTACATAGAAAACATATTATTATACCTATGTGAGGGGTTAGAGAGGTTAGGTCCCTAACATGCCCTCCCCCTTAACAAACAACATTATCCTCAAGGCTTGAGATAAGGAAATTGTTGTAGAATGGTCGTTGAATCCTAGGTGGCATCTTTCGGTTCTGTATCCTTCCACTGAACAAAAACTTCCTTGATGGTACACTGATGGAGACGATGCTCGTGCTGGTCCAAGATTGCTTGTGGATGCAAACAAATGGATCCTTCTTCATCTAACTTAGGGAGACTAGTTTGAGTCTGGCACTTAGTTCCAATCACTTTCTTCAAGCATGGGACATGAAAATCATGATGGAGCTTAAAGTGACTTGAAAGAGCTAATTGGTAGGCCATGGGCTCCACTCACTTGAGAATTGTATAAGGACCATAAAACTTGGGGGCGAGTTTCTGACAGTGATAAAATTTGAGTGAATTTTTCTTATAAGGTTGTAAACGAAGAAACACTTGACCCCCTTCGACAAATTGATGTTCTGATCAACCCTGGTATGCTTGTTGCTTCATGAGATCCCGTTCCATTGCCAAATTTATTTGAGGGTATGAAGAATGGTCGTGCGGACTATAAGAGTGTTTTCAACCTCTTTAACCTTGGAAACACCTGACATATATGAGATAATCAATGGTGGATTTTTCCCGCAGACCACTTCAAAGGGAGTCATGCGAGTGGCAGTATGGTAAGATGTCTTGTACCACCATTCAGCTAGGGGTAACCACCAAGCCCATTGAGTTTTTTGGCCAGAATAAAAATATAGCATATATGTTTCCAAACATTTATTGACATCTTCATTTTGTTCGTCAGTCTAGGGATGATAGGTGATACTAATATGAAATTGGGTTCCTTGGAGCCTCAAAAATTCTTGCCAAAAATTGTTGGTGAAAGTTGAATCACGGTCGAAGACAATACAATGATACATGTCATGGAGTTTGAAGATATCCATAAAGAGTTGAGCCACTATGGATGTGGTAAACATGTGTTGAATAACAAAGAAATGAGCATATTTGGAAAGATGATCCACTACAACCATGATGACTAACTTGTTTCCCAATTTAGGTAAGCCAACCATGAATTCCATCAAAATATCTTTCCAAAATAGTAGGTGGAATTGGGAGTGGTTGGAGTGTTCCTGGTGCTTTGACTGCTTCTCCCTTATTGTGTTGAAAATTATCACATTCAACCACAAAGGTGTGGATTTCCTATTTCACACCTTCCTAGAAAAAAAAACTTTTGACCCTTTCGTAGGTTTTGGTAAATCCTGAATTCCCAACTATGGGTGAAGCATGAAGCTCAAATAGTAAAGTGGATTTAAGGTTGGACTATTTGTGTAAATACACGCGATATTTATAGTTGATCCCTTCATTGTGCCAAGAGTATCCTGGAGAAACTTGAGAATATTTTTGCAACTGTTGGATCAGGTTAGTAAGTTTGGGGCCTTGGAACCATTCCTGGAAAACAACTTGGAGCCAAACTGTAACAATGAAATAGAGGGAAAATATGGACCCTTCTTATTCACATTTCCTTGAAAGAACAATGACAACCACATTTCCTTTTCCCTTATTATAAATGATATAATAATCATATCTGATGCAGGAGCATCGTCAACGAGCACACATGGCAGAACAACTCAATGTCTGGGGATCATTTTGGAGTCTAAAACGCTAGGAGTTACTGCAAATCTTTTGGAGCTAATTAGAAAAACAGAAGAAGATAAAGTGCTTGGAAGATGATGATCACGAGTGATCTGGGAGTTTCACTCCTAGCCTTGAATGTAACAAAACTTAGGTAGTAGTTAGGTTTTCGTTTCAAGTAGACGAGTAGTCGGGGGGAACCCTAAGGACCCTCTGAGATAAATAGAGGTTTTGTACACCCAAATGAGGCTGTTGTGAGTTAGTAGGAAAATTTTGAGTTTTTAGTTGTTGTTTGATCATAGCTGTAGCCATTTACTTTTGAATGAATATAACAAAGGAAAATTGATCCAAATGCATAGTGTTGTTACTGTTTGCAATTCCCTGTTATTGTTGTTTTCATGAATGAATGAGTTTTCATTTCGAGTATATGAAATTGTAAGATGTTAGTATAAGTTTCAATTCTTCTCTTCTGTAAGTTATGTAAGGAGTGCATACTGAACACAAGGAGTACATGTAAGATATTATTTTTCGACTCGAAGCTTAGAAGAGATAGTGTGTAACTTTTGTATGCAAAGTGTGCTTACTAAGCACAAGGAGTGCGCGTAGAGGCGAACTTGTTTCAAGTTTGAAAGCTCAGGAGATTGAGCGCATACTGTGTCAGGAGGGCACCAAAAAGTATTTTGAAAGACGCAGAAGGGTCGAGTGCCTTAGAAATTGAGTAAGTTGAAAACTCAGGAAGAACCAGTGCAAGTTTGCACGCAGAGAGCAAGTGTGCGCCAGGGTGGAGTCAAAGTCCATTAATGAAAGCTCAGAAGGGATAGCACTTTCCAGAAGTGTAGATGAGGTCCAAGAGATAGAATCGTAGGAGGAACAAAGGTAAAAGCCTTTGGATACATAGAAATTATTCTAATTTATAGGAAGTCGAAAGCTCAGGAGGGAGAGAGACAATGGTCGTTGGATCACCAATTCAAAGGACCAAAAATCATCCGATCAAATCAAGGTGCATGAGCCTTAGAGTTTCGCACACACAAGAGAGGGAACTTGCCAAAGTTCTGAAGTAATTTCGGACCGTCCGATCGTCTGAAGGAAATCTCAAGCATTGGATCATCCGAAGGAAATCTCAAGCGTCAGATCATCCGAATTAGATCCAAACCGTCAGATATGAAGAATAGGTGGTGTGAATCTGTGGATCTAGGATAAAGACCCGAAGTAAATCATCCAATCCAAAGGGCAGGTGTCATAAATTTGTGGGCTCTGGGTAAAGACCCGAAGTAAATATCAACCGCCTGATTTGGGAGAATTAGATCTAAATCGTTGGTTTGAAAGAGGCAGATCTAAACCGTTAGTCCAAAAGCACCGTCAAGATCATAAAATCAATGGTCACACTCGATTGCGGGGCCAGAAAGTGCGCAGACGTTAAAATTTTGAGGTCGGGCCACAATCGAAACCACGGTATCGATGAAGAGGTATGTGGCAGTTGGAGGTAAATTGCAGGGAGAAAAGAGGTTGATACCAAACCACTCTTGGACGCGCCCACAATCATTCTCTTACACAAGGATGTAGCCCAAGGTCACATGCGATAGGGAGCTAACGTGAAGAGAGCTCAGACTTGAAACCTGAGAGTTTAGTCGTGAAAAGAAAGAGGTCGTGGGTGCCATAAAACCTGCAACAGAGGACCGAAAGGACCTGTGGTAATTCGTAAGTGAGACCATCAAGGTATCAAAGATCCAATTCGACTAGGAGTTGAAGATCCTTGACTGGGAGGTTGTGTAACCCTTAGGAGAGAAAGGGGGGGTTGCATCAAGTGGTATCAGAGATGAATTTTGATTGCAAATAGCAGGGAAAGGAGAGGAGACAAAAAAACTTGAAGTTGTACTTTGTTTGTGACAGACAATCAACAGAATGCCACCAAGGAGACAAGAGGAGCCACCTTTATCCAATCTAGCTGTAGAAAGGGAAATGTGAGAGCTTCGTGCAATATTAGAGGTGATGGAGACAATGCAGAGAATGACACCTGATGTTGGAGACATCAGTGATGCAGAGAGTGAAGAAGTTGCAGGAGAGAATGTTGTTGAAGAACACTTGTTGAGAGCCATTGTTAGATTGGGAGATAGAGCCAAGATAGAGGTCCCAATGTATGAAGGCAATTTGGATGTTGAAAATCTGTTGGATTGGATAATATCCATGGATAAATATTTTGACTATGAATATGTCGATGAGGAGAAGAGGGTGAGACATGCTGTCACCAGACTAAAAGGGCATGTAACACTGTGGTGGGATGAACTGCAGGCTTAGAGGAGAAGCAAAGGTAAACAAAAGATAAATAATTGGGATAGAATGGTAGCCAAGCTGAAGGCTAAATTCATGCCCAAATATTATCAGATCAATCTGTTCAGGAATTTGCAGAACCTGAGGTAGAGAGGTATGATAGTTAAGGATTACATAGAGGAGTTCTGCAAGCTGAACATCAGAATTGGACAAAGAGAGAAATATGAATAAAAACTTTCTAGGTATATAAATGGCCTGAGGTATGAAATCTAGGATGAGATCAGCATGATGTCAGTAAGGACAGTGGAGGATGCTTATCAGTTTGCACTGAAGGCAGAGGACAAGTTGACTAGAAAAAAAATCCAGCGAGGAAGAGGTAAAAGCCTAGTACCGAACAAAGGCAAGGGAGTTGCCCATGACAAGGCACATAAATCCAAAGACGATACTGAGAAACCACATAGTCACTCGGAAAGAGGAGGAAGTTCCCGAGGAAGACAATATGGTGGAAGAAGTTCTTCTAGAGGAAGAGGAAGAAGCAGAGGAGAATTAAGGTGTTATGCCCATGGAAAGACAAGGCACATGTCTTGGGAATGTCCTGAGAAAAAGAAAGGAGGAGGAGGTGAAGCTCACATTTCAGAAGCACAGAGAAGGAATGTTGAAGCAAAAGGAGCAGAGGATGGTACATCCCTAATGTTGAGAAAGGTTCTCTTAAAACCAGAGGCAGAAGTTGAAAAGCCAATGCAAAGGAACAGGCTCTTCATGACAGCTTGCAAGACTAAAGACAAAGTATGCAAGGTGATAATTGATAGTGGGAGCACTGATAAATTAATATCCTCATAGATGATGGAGAAATTGGAGCTGGAGAAAACTGCACATCCGAAGCCATACAAAGTCTCATGGTTGCAGAAAGGACACCAGGTAATGTTTACTAAACAATGCTTGGTTGAATTTAAGATAGGAGGATATAGAGATGAAATTCTATGTGATTTAATTCCCATGGATATATGCCATATTTTGTTGGGAATACCATGGAAGTTTGACAGGAATGTCATTCATGATGGGAGGAAGAATACATACACCTTGGAGAAGAATGGTAGGACACACATGTTGCTGCCGATAGAGGAGAAGAAAGTGAAAGAGGAAGCTAGCACAAGCACACTTCTAATGAGTGGGAAGGAGCCCCTGAAAGAAGTTAAGAAAGAATAGGAGATGCAGTTTGTTGTGGTGAGGAAACCTAGAGTTATACTTACAAGTACTTCGATGGATGATTTGCCTGAAGAAGTTCAGGAATTGTTGGATAATTTTGTTGACATAGTGGTTGATGAGCTGCCTAACTCATTGCCACCCATCAGAAGTATCAACCATCATATTTATTTGATACCGGGAGAAAGTCTTCCAAACAAAGCAACATACAAACTGACACCTCGAGAGAATGAGGAGGTAAAGAACCAAGTCCGGGAATTGTTAGACAAGGGTTTGGTCAGAGAGAGATTGAGTCCATGTGCAATACCAACTATGTTGAGTCCAAAGAAGGATGGAGGATGGAGAATGTGTACAGACTCAAGAGCCATTAACAAGATCACCATTAGGTATAGATTTCCTTTGCTAATAATGGATGACTTTATGGATTGTTTAGGTGGAGAAAATTTCTTTTCTAAGATAGATTTGAAAAGTGGACATCACCAGATAAGGATGAGAGAAGGTGAGGAGTGGAAAACAACTTTTAAGACAAATGAAGGTTTGTATGAGTGGCTTGTTATGAGGTTGATGAATGAAATACTGAAAGATTTGAATGGCAAGTTTGTGGTTTTGTATCTGGACAATATACTGATCTTTAGCAAGACTAAAGAGGAGAATTTGAGACACCTGACACTAGTGATGAGGAGACACTACTACATTGGGCACAAATTACGATGGTTTAAAATTTCATCGTATTTTTTTTGCTTTTTTTGGACTAAATATACTTTTTTTGGGGGTCCAAATGTTGGTCACTATAGGGACCAACCTTCCAAGTTGGTCGTTTTAACGACGAAATTTGGTCGGTAGAGTGACCAACCACCAGTTAGTCGCTATAGTGACCAACCACCAGTTAGTCGCTATAGCGACCAACAATGCCACGTGTGAGAATCAAACAGTCATTTACGGCAAATCAATCCTATACATATCTCAGTTACAACAAATTTTCTATAGTTGTGACAATCATTTTCTACAGTTGTGAAAATCATTCGGGTGTTCTGATGCAATGGTGTTCTGTTTTTTTATGAAATCTTGATTTCAATTATCTTTCAAGAAGAGAAACATTGAATTGATCAGACTCTACAAAGCTGAGATTTTGAAGGTCAGTACTTCAAAATTTTCTGTGTGATTTAGTAATTTGGTGCTATTGAACTATTTTATGGTTTATTTTCACTCCTTAAATCAGATTTTATGGTTTATTTTAACTCCTTAGAAAGATTTTATGGTTTATCCACTTTTGATAGAGTAAAAAGATTACCGATTCAGCTACAATCAATCTAATTAGATTCAATCACTCTAATTTCATTCTTATATTTCATGGAACTTCTTGAATATCTAAGTATCCTTGCCTTAGTAAATTTACATTTAGGGTTTCCTCCTTGAGTTGGAAAAAAACCAACTAGAAGTGAAGAGTAATGGCTTTTTTGCTGATATTGGGCATCAATACTCTTGTGTATCCCTAAAGCTACCCTAATTTTTATTAGGGACTTAATATTATATAGTGTGATTTTGGGTGATAATAGATCCACCTCCTCTTATTAATGTTTCATGCTTTTAGGTTTCATGCTTTGTCCCTTATTTTTTCTGAACATGTTGTATAATTTTCATTACAAATATCTAAATATATACCAAATTATTTGAATAGATTTGTATATTGTACTTATAATGTTTCAATGGATTTGTTGTAATGGGTAATTACAATGTCAACTCCAGATGAGAAAAGAGAGCTTGTTATGTTAAATCGGCACATGGTGATTCATGGTGATGGGAAATGTTATTGCCCTTGTTGTGAATGCGTGGGTTTTAATGGAAGAAGACTACCTTTAAAAATAGTTGAAAAACATTGTAGGGAGAATGTGCATGTTGAAGGGGGGAATGAATATCATCCCATGGTAAGTAATTAGTTATTATAGATCTTTAAGGGTATTATACATTATATGCTTTTTATTTATTTATTTATCTTTTAAAATAATATTTGTGATATACTCTAACTTTGCTTCCATTGTTTTTAGTAAATAAAAAGCATCCTAAGAATGTGATGTCTCCTA
>JASDQU011104643.1:57046-71794 GCA_032191745.1 Picea mariana
TAAATCCATATCTATAGGCTCTCATATGTTCAATGTTCCTCCCGTGATTTTTTGTGAACTCCACAGTTGATCTTCACTTCTACAATAACCCACACTTTGTGAAATCTATTGCCTATTTCTTAACACTTTCCTTGCTACTGGTTTTGGCCAACATTGTTGATATCCATAGTGATATTATAGGTCGATGATTCACACTTGTTTCTCATTCGTGGAAAATATGTTTTATATTTGTTACTATGGTGGAGGGTTGGTGAATCTTCTGCATCCATAACTTCTCATTATTAGTTACCATTATTCACACATTGTTTATGGAGTGATCAACAATTAATTCAAGTAATAAAGCATCAATACATATGATTAAGCATTTATCAGATTGATGAAGGCATTAAAGCCATTATTTATGTTTTTCACCCAAAAGTAACTGTCTTCATTTCTAATTGTAGTTGTTTCCTTCAAAATTGGCGGCACAGATCAACCTGTTAGCTGATGAACTGATAGAGGGTTCATACCATCAGTATCGGTCACTCCATAGCCATATTTATAAAATATTGAATCCCTGTTGCAATAGGGATTTCCTTAATAGAAGGCCCTTCCATACAATCTACCTTTTCAGTCAATGTCGGCTCCCAAAACAAAATTGGTAATCTCATCAACATCTACACTTGAAAATGACTTCAAGAACAAATTTGGTGTTCTCAATTTAATCGCGATCCTTTAATTGATTTAAAAATTGCAATTGCCCGAGAATTTGTGAATTCCCTCGGTGGGTTGCTAATTTTACTGGTTTTAAATTTGAAATTGTATGAGCTGACTCCCTTGGCATTATTTGTTTCACTCCTTTAGACTAGCACTTGGGCATTGTTTGACATTCTGATAATTGTTGTTCAACTATGATTTGGCACTCTTGGATGACGTTTCTCCTCAATGATGCCCTGTAATGAACCAACCATGCCTCTTGACAAATTGGATTTGAGTGTGTGACATAATATTTGTGAAACCATAAAAAATTGTCCTTCCCTTCCAGCGTCCTATTATAACAACAAGTTTCTTACTGGAAAACACTTTTAATGTGCAACAATTGTCCACATTTTCTTCATCTTTTAACACGATGATACAACACCCAGGTACTAAATTTGATGGTACTGTTCAAAATTCAAGATCTTAAAGGCTGCAAAATACACCGTTCGAGATGAAAACAACAATTTGAAATCTTCTTTGATGTTTTTAACTTCTTCCTGCCAAAACCGAAGTGAAAGAAACCAATGCCATTCGAGGAGACCACATACAACTGGAGTTTCTGAATATGATTGAACCTCTGATTGAAATTTGTGTGCGAGAGCCAAGAAATTTTGTGTGTAACTAAGTAATACATGGGATATTTTGTGTGTTGTTGAGAAACATACCCCAAGTTGCTACTGTTTGATTCACTGCATTCCGCACCATAGCCATAATCCCAAGTCTGTTTAAAGTTCTCAGAGTGAACGCAATCAGAATTAGAGATACAGATGCTTATTGTCCACCAAAAACACCATTTCCTTTGTTGGTGAATGGAAGAAAAACATAGCATATAAGAGAGCATAAAATAAGCAAGATGAAACACACATTAAACCAAGCACATCATTCATACATTTGACACAGTGATTTATGTGGAAACCCAAATCGGGAAAAAACCACGAGAAATGATTATCGGTCTTCTTCTTATTCAAGGGAGAACTACAATAGCCTTCTTAGGTATACAATCATCCTCCCTCACACACTCGTTGCTCTGTTCTATTCCTGTGTGAATGACATATTTTTGTTTTAAAAAAAACCCCAACATTGGTCACTCTAGAAACTAACACGTTCATCACTAGTATTGTCATTTGGTCGCAAACACCAACGTGTTAGTCGCTTGTATTTCCATTTGGTCGCAAACTAGGTCACTTGGTCGTTCTAGCAACTAATTAATCCTCCTTCGTTTGACCTTTTTAAATGATAGTTTGGTCGCTCTAGCAACTAATATTCGTCATTCTACCGACTCAAAGTGGTTTATTGACTAAGTTGTCAGGGTTCTCTTGGTCACTCTTGCGACTAATATTAGTTGTTCAACTGACTAACATTCGTCGCTAGCCGAAATTTTCCCTGTTGCAAATAGGATTCTTTTCCCAATCACTAGACCGGGGAAGATCCATGTGTGGCCGCTAGACCGACGAATGGATTCCGATGAAAAAAAAAATCATCTTGGTCGCAAAAACGACTCTATGCTGACGAAAATTAGTCTCTACTTCTTCGCAAAAACATTCAAATTTAATAGTGAGACTACAACAGGAGAAGTTGATGACAAATATGAAGAAGTCCTCTTTTATCAAGACATAACTCATTTACTTGGGTTTTGTGACCTCTTCAAATGAACTGAAGATGGATCTAGAGAAGGTGAAAGAAATCAAAGAATGGCCATCACCAAGGAGTATGTTTGAGGTAAGAATCTTCCATGGATTATAAATTTTCTATAGGAAGTTCATCATAGATTTTAGTGGAATTTGCGCACCAATGATGGATACAGTGAAGAAGAAGCACAAGCCTTTTAAATGGACAAAGGAGGCTAAGAGGAGATTTAATATACTGAAGGAGAAAATAACAGAACGACCAATTCTGATCTTACCAAATTTTGGAAAGACATTTCAAGTGAGATGTGATGCAAGTGGAGTTGAAATTGGAGCAGTTTTGAGCCAAGATAATAGACCGGTTGCCTATTTCAGTGAGAAGCTGAATGAGACCAAGAGAAAATACTCCACATATGATAAAGAGTTTTATGCCATAATTCAAGCCTTGAATAAATGGAGACATTACCTTGTTCCACAAGAATTTGTCTTGTGTAGTGACAACCAAGCTTTACAATTCATAACTAGATAGGAAAAATTGAATCAGAGGCATGCAAAGTGAATTGAATTTATGCAGAATTTCACTTTTGTCATAAAACATATTGCTGGGAATGCTAACAAAGTTGTTGATGCATTGAGAAGGAGATGTTTGATTCTGCAGGAGTTTCAGGTGAAGACCTTAGGGTTTGAACACCTTAAGGATATGTATCGTGATGATCTAGACTTCAAGGAAGCATACAAAGCATGTGTGAATCCTGTACTGAGAGACAGGAGCTAGTGGACAGAGTATATGATTCAAGAGGGATTGGTGTTCAAGGGAAATCAATTGTGCATACCAAAATTCTCAATGAGGGATAACCTTTTGAAGGAAAATCATAGTGGGGGATTGGCTGGACATTTTGGCCATGATAAGAAATTTTCACAGTTGAGCAGTTCATACCATTGGCCAGGTATGAGAAAAGAAGTGATAAATTTTGTGAATAGATGCAAAATCTACCAACATGCAAAAGGAAAAAGATAGAACACTGGATTGTATCAACCATTTCCAATACCGGAGAGGCCTTGGGATGAAATAAGCATGGATTTTGTGTTGGGACTACCAAGAATGCAAAGAGGATGTGATTCCATATTTGTGGTGGTGGATAGGTTTTCAAATATGGCACACTTTATCCCATGCCAGAAGACTAGTGACGCAACACATGTTGCAAATATGTTTTTCAAGGAAGTTGTGAGACTTCACGGACTACCCAGAAGCATTGTCTCGGATAGAGACACTAAATTTGTTGATCATTTTTGGAGAACACTATGGAATAAATTGGGGACATATTTGTCCTTCAACTCAGCTGATCACCCTCAGATAGATGGGAATATTGAGGTGGTAAACAAAAGTTTGGGAAACTTATTGAGGAGTCTGGTCACTGAGCATCATAATCAATGGGATTAGATTCTACCACAAGAAAAATTTTCATACAATGACCCACTCAACAGGAGCACTGGAAAGAGCCCATTCCAAATACTGTATGGAATGCAACCCAGGGGATTATCTGAGTTGAGAGACTTGGAACATAGTGACATCAGAAGCACTGGAGAAGAATATTTTGCTGCAAAAATGCAGAAGCTCCATAACCAGATCAGAGGACAATTGTAGAACTCTAACCAAGAGTACAAGCGCAAAGTTGATCAACATCACAGAGAACTTAAATTTGAAGTAGGAGATCAGGTTTTCGCACATATTAGGAAAGAAAGGTTCCCTAGGGGAACATATAACAAGTTGAAGATGAAGAAGATAGGGCCATGTAAGATATTAAGGAAGTTTGGTGCAAACACCCATGATATTGAGCTTCCAAATGGTGTGGGCATATCATCCATATTCAATGTTTCAGACCTATACCCTTACAGGGAATATGACTCAGAGGGATCAAAAGTTCAAGAGAAGATTCAGTGGGAGAAACAAATGCCAATAGCAGAAAAATCAAAGATGGAGAAGATCATTGATCAGAGGATTAGCAAGAAGACCAGGAGGAAGACCCATCTTGAATATTTGGTTAAGCGGAAGGGACACCCAATAGAAGATGCAAGTTGGGAAAATGAAGTTGATATCCAGAAGCATGGAAATTCGATGCAGGAGCTCATGGATAGGAGTCCATAAATTTTTTTCCAAGGGAGTATGATGCAGGAGCATCATCAGCGAGCACATGTGGCAGGACAACTCACCGCCTCGGGATCATTTCAGAATCTAAAACGCTGGGAGTTACTGCGAATATTTTGGAGCTGAATGGAAAAATAGAAGAAGATAAAGCACTTGGAAGCTGATGATCACAAGTGATCTGGGAGTTTCACTCCTAGCCTTGAATGTAACAAAACTTAGGTAGCAGTTAGGTTTTTGTTTCGAGTAGACGGGGAGAACCCTAAGGACCCTTTGAGATAAATAGAGGTTTTGTACACCCAAATGAGGCTGTTGCGAGTTAGTAGGAAAATTATGAGTTTTTAGTTGTTGTTTGATCATAGATGTAGCCATTTAATTTTGAATGAATATAACAGAGGAAAATTGATCCAAATGCATAGTGTTGTTATTGTTTGCGATTCTCTGTTATTGTTATTTTCATGAATGAATGAGTTTTCGTTTCGAGTATCTGAAATTGTAAGATGTTAGTATAAATTTCAATTGTTCTCTTCTGTAATTTATGCAAGTAGTGCATACTGAACGCAAGGAGTGTGTGTAAGAGAGTCTTTTTCGACTCAAATCTTAGAAGAGATAGCGTGGAACTTTTGTATGCAGAGCGTACATACTAAGCGCAAGGAGTGCACATAGAGGCGAACTTGTTTCAAGTTTGAAAGCTCAGGAGATCGAGCGCAGAATATGCTAGGAGGGACCCAGAAAGTCTTTTGAAAGACGCAGAAGGGTCGAGTCCCTTAGAAACTAAGTAAGTTGAAAACTCAGGGAGAACTAATGCAAGTTTGCATGCAGAGCGTAAGTGTGCGCTAGGGTGAAGTCAAAGTCCATTGACAAAGGATCAGAAGGGATAGCGCTTTCTAGAAGTGCATATGAGATCCAAGAGACAGACTCGTAGGAGGAACAAAGGGAGAGGACTTTGGATACTTAGAAATTATTCTAATTCAGAGGAATTCAGAAGCTCAAGAGGGAGAGTGACAATGGTCGTTGCATCACTGATTCAAAGGACCAACAATTGTCTGATCAAATCAAGGTGCACGAGCCTTAGCATTTCACACATGCACGAGAGGGGACTTGCCAAAGGTTCGACGTCTCAAAGTAATTTGGGACTGTCCAATCGTCTGAAGTAAATCTCAACCATCCGATCATCCGAAGGAAATATCAAGTGTCAGATTGTTTGTAGTAGATCTAAACCGTCAAATCTAAAGAATAGGTGGTGTGAATCTGTGGATCCCAAATAAAGATCTGAAGTAAAAGTCAATCATCTGATCCAGAGGGTAGGTGGCATAAATCTGTGGGCTCCAGGTAAAGACCCGAAGTAAATATCAAATGCTCGATTCAGGAGAATTAGATCTGAATCGTTGGTTTGAAAGGGCTAGATCTCAGCCATCAGTCCAGAACCACCGTCAAGATTGTAAGATTAATGGTCATGCTCGACGCGGTGCTAGAAAGTGCATAGACGTTAAAATTTTGAGGGCGGGATGCATTCGAAACCACAATATCGGTGAAGAGGTACGTGGAAACTTGAGGTAAATTTCAGGGAGAAAAGCAGTTGATCCCAACCCAGTCTTGGATGTGCCTGCAATCATTCTCTTACGCAAGGATGTAGCCCGAGGTCACATGCGACAGAGAGCTAACGAGAATAGAGCTTGCGCCTGAAACTTGAGAGTTCAGTCACGTGAAGAAGGAGGTCATGGGTGCCATAGAACCTGCAATAGAGGATCGAAAGGACTTGTGGTAATTTGTAAGTGAGACCATCAAGGTCTCAAGGAGCCAATTCGGATCGGAGTTGAAGATCCTTGACCGAAAGGTCGTGTAACCCTTAGGAGAGAAAGGGGGGGTTGCATCAATATCCAAACAACTTGGTCACCCATTTTTGTTGCTCTAGGGATGAAATTGTTTGCTCTAGAAAATACTTGAGGCTACAATGATAAGTTTTAATTTGGAAGTGTTTACCTAATAGATAAGGATGTCAGAGATCCATTGCATGCATAATAGACAACATTTCCTTTTCATAGATTGATTGTCCCAAATGTTGCTCTAAAAGTTGTTTTCTAGTGAAAGCTGAAGGTGTACCATATTGCATGAGAAAAACTCCAATTCCTTTCCCAGAAGCATCACATTCCAATACAAAAGTCTTCGTGAAGTCTAGTAGTGCTAGGAAAAAATTCATGCACATAGTGTGTTTCAAGGTGTGGAAGGATTGATCAACTACTGGAGTCCAACTGAAAGCATTGTTTTTAAGGATAACAATGAGAGGGGCTTCAATGTTTCCATAATTCTAAACAAACTTGTGATAATATCCCATTAAACCTAGGAAACCATGCAAGATTTTAAGGTTTTTAAGGTGAGGCCAATCTTTCATAGATTCAATTTTCTTAGGATCTAACCGTACCCCATACTTTCCAACAATATGACCTAGGTACTCAACTTCAGAGGCTCCAAAAGCACATTTAGATTGTTTGAGAAACACAAATGTTCATAGATAGTAGATGTAGAACTTGATCCACATGGGCAATATGGAATTTCCAAGTTTTACTATAAGATGAGAATATCATCAAAGAAAACTAGACGAAATAATGTAGGAAATGACAAAATACATTATCCATGAGACTTTGAAAAGTGGAGGGGGCATTACATAGGCCAAAGGGAATGACCAAGAAATCATAGTGACCCTCATTAGTTCCAAATGTAGTCTTGGTAATTTCTTTCTCTTTCATATGTATCTACTAGTAACCAGAACGAAGATGAAGTTTGGTAAAGTACTGAGCACCACTCAATTCATACAAAAGGTCATCAATGATAGGAATGGGAATTTGTCTCTGATTATGAGTTTGTTGAGGGAGAAAAATTCAAGACACGTGTGCCAAGTTCCTTCTTTATTGATTACCATGACTATAGGGGAAGAATAGGGGTCGATACTAGGATGGATAACACCTGCTTCTAGCAAATCTTGAACAATTTTATCAATTTCATTTTTTCGAACAAAGGGATGACAATAAGGGTGAACATTGGGTGGAAGATTGCTCGATACTAGAGGAATGGAATGATCATTGATGTCGTGGGAAGGGGGAAGTCCATGGGGACTGTTAAAAACAACTTGGTGTTTGGAGAGTATAAATTGGAGGTCGACATGCACAAAGGGTGTCTCAACTGCTTGAATGGAATGAAGTTGGGAAATAATGCCATAATTATCTTTTTGAGTAACTTTTCCATGCAGTGGGAAATGATGATCTCAGGGGAGCATGTTGTGATGCCTTCAAACTTATATTATTGTCCCTCCTATTGAAATTGCATGTTTAAGTCCTCAAAATCCATGGTGATGGGACCAAGAGTGCGTAACCATTCAACACCAAGAATAATGTCACAACTTCCCATGTCAATAGAAAACATATGAGATTTCAGGTGGTACCAACCAATTTGTAGGTGCACATTTTCATAACACCCCCCACATTTCATGGAATCGCCATTGGCAATCATGATTTGAAAATTGTTTATTGTATGGATATAGCAATTGGTTTCTTGGGGAATACATCGATGAATAAAATTATGGGTGCTACCATTGTCAACTAGGATGATGAATTTCCCATTCTTAATTTAGCCAATTAACTTGAGGATTTGGGGACTAGAGATGCCAATGAGGGCGTTCAATGAAATCAATGGTTCAACTTTTGGAGGATCAAAGGGAGGATTATGATCATTTTTTGGGGGTATTTCTTCAATAGTGGAAAGATCAACATCCTCTTCAGAAACATCCTCAGAAATGACCATAATTTTTTTTATGTTCTTTACACTTGTGTCCTATAAAATATTTATCATCACAATTATAGCAAAGACCCTTGAGTTGGAGTTCAACCATTTCTTCCCAAGTTAATTTTTGTATCTTGAGAGAAGTTGCATGAGGAGAAATATTGGTGGGTCTATGGTGAGGAATAAAATAGGCTTTTATGTTCTAGGAAGAGATGACCTATTGTTCTTCCTTGGGGAATTTATTAGCTTCCAACCAAGTTTAGGGGTGAGCCATTAGGACGTGGGGTCAAATTTCATCCTTTAGGCCACTGATAAAAAATTCCCTCAAGAAGACATCTGACATTCCCTTCATTTTTAAATCCAAGTGCTCAAAGGAGACAATAAAGTCTTCCACTGTGCCATATTTTTTCAACTTGGTCAAACGACCCAAATGGTGTGTATCAGTGTTAAAGCGTTCATGAAGATCAAACACAAATTGTGTCCAAGAAACATATATTTGGTGTGAATTTTTATGCCATTGCCACCATTTCTAACATTCAGGGTCCAAATAGAGGACATCGTAAGAAATTTTGGCCAATTCATTAGTGATTCCATGTAAGGAGAAATAATGTTCCATTTGAGTGACCCAACCCATGGGATCTGAGCCATCAATTTTTTTCAACTCGAATATGGGAAGACACAGTTTGAAATGAGGGTGATTGGAATGAAAGGCTTGGTAGTGGGAATATTCAACATCTTCACGACAATAAGATAGTTCATAGGAGGTAGGTTTTAGGGATCATCTCAACAATTTTTCAAGTGATGGTGGCATATTGGTCGTTGAGGGAGCTATATTGGTCCTTGAGGGATCTATATTGGCCCTTGAGGGTCTCAACGGAGGAATTAAGGGAGCCAAGGTTGGTGTTAATGCAGTTGATGTCCTCCTTGTGATGGGTGTTGTTATAAATCAAGGCATTGATTTCTTGGTTGTGAGTGAGAGCCATTGGTGAAGAGACAAAAAATGGGTAGGTAGGTATGCATAGAAAAAAGGGTTACATATGAGGGGTATCACAGTGGATGGGGTGAAGAGAGGAATTCAATGGGATAGGTGTCAAATAAGGGTTTCTATAAAGGTGGGTAGGTCCATGAAAAAAAAATATTACAAGTGATAGCTAATAGGACGATCAGGGAAAAGAGAGGAATCCAATGGGATAGGTCCCGAATAAGGGTGCTGGCAGAACCACTATACCTCTTTTTTTAACTCATATGGAGTTATACTCGAACCTGAAGAATACTACAGTAACAAAATTCCCAAATTGTTAACAAGGAAATTTGTGTAGGAATTTCACAACCATGATGTAGGAGGTAAGGTTGCACGGAAAAAGTTCCTTCCCATTGTTGTTTTGTTCATTTCCTTTCCCCATGGTTAGGTTTTTTAGGGTTATTATAGACAAGGGTTTTCCTTGTGCTGTAATGTCCCCTAGCTTAACTAAGGAACATTACTACGTGAAAAACACATAAAAATAAAAACATTTATGCTAATTCATTTTCATGTAGCTTACTAGCCACAATTTATAGACATAATTAACTAGAATATGATACCCATAATTAAATGCATCTACAACATCCTAAATGAACATGGATGTAGTTAATAAATCATTTACAATAGCACACAAAACCATTATCTTCATAGAGTAAAATGCATAGACATAAGGCTTATAATAAAACTCAGATAATAGATAAACACTTATCTTTAAAATAAGGTTTGGGCAACCAAATTCTTGGGAAGGACGTTCCACCCAACCATAGACTTGTTGTTCTAGATATAAACAACAAGTCACCCCCGAGCTAGGTCTAGGAATCCATAAAATAAGGGTGCCTCTCACAGTCCACTCATAGATTAATAACCCACAACCCACTGGTATTCTCCTAAAATTATCCAAAATTTCCTCTAGCTCTCTTCCTCTTGAATTTCTCAACCCAAGGAATGTACCCCTTCACTGCTTTTAGTCCATTGGGAATCTTATTCGTTTATTAGGGTCTCTCTGGCATAGAAAACTAAGAATCTCTCTGCTAGGAACTCAAGGGAACTCACTGCCAAGAAAATCTACCAACAAACAACAACAAACAATTTTTGTTACCTCGCAACTCACTCAAGAGTTCACTCTTCAGGCTTGACAACCCATCTCTTCAATTTCCAGCCCCAAAATGCTCCAGCATGCTCCAAAATTTTCCCAGCCTTCTTGTTCTAGCTCCAGTTCTCTTTTTCCTTGTTGTTCATGCCAAGACTGAATGTGAAAAATTATCTAATCCCCCCATACAAATTTCTTCTATTTTCCAAAGATAGCTAATTTCTTACTCTACCCAATGTTGATTGTGCTTCATCCCCATGCTCTCCAATAACTATGGGATGTGACTCTTACACCCACCCTCTGACAGGTATTCAATGATTTGGCTCTCATACACTCAAACAGGAATAAAAGGTTTCCCCAAAGGATAATAAAATTTATAAATATGGGTTTGAATTAATACCCATGAACCATTTCTCCCTTGAGCCCATCTTAGACACTCCCTAAGCATTCCCCTCTCTTGTGTATTAATCAACCCCCATATCTATCCACATTCTTAGCATATGACATCACATTATTTTTATTAAAATTAGAAAATACATTTCACATATTACATCACTTGGACATACCCACATTCATATATGCATTACATGTTAATTAAACTGGGGATTATAGTAGGGATGTTACATGTGCTATATCTATTTTATATATGTGCAGTGTCGAATAGTAGTACTTGACCCAATATCTTAGGGCACCAACTAAGAAGGTTTGATCGTACTTTTAGTCATACTACCCAATTACCTAGGTACTAGAGACTAATCTTCTCGAGTGTTGTTCTCGGTGCCACTATACTAGTCAGGCAACTGATAGGTTGATCTATAGATGGTTTCAAGAGACCTAGGGGAATCCTTATATACTTGATGGTACGTGGGAGTGATGGTTGTGTATATATATTTTTTTATGTGATACTACTCAAATGGGTACCATTAGGGGTTACAGAGGTTTCAAATAAGGTGAAACATTTGTTTCAAGTAACCCATGAAAACGTCTATATTTTCTGCATGTAGTCTTCCCCAACCATAGTTTTACCCATGAATGATAGATCTTTGTGCTTTAAAGACACCGATAGTACACGTCTTTACACTGAAAAAAATTCCCACAATTTTTGCAGAGGAAAGTGATCTGATACCACTTGTAAGATACCATGTGTATTATAACAAGCATAAACAAAAATATTATAGCAAACACCAGCGAAACAAAAAAATATTGAGAATAACAACACCAACAATGATACTCTTATTGATACAAATCCAAATTCACTTGCCTAGTCTTCGAGGGGGAAACCTCTAGTAGAGAAGAGCTCTATTACAATACTTCTCAAGACAAAAATTTCCCATGCTTTCTACTATTATTTATACTATTTCTATCTTCTAAAGAACATTCTAGAGGAATATCTTTATAAAAGAATCTTATATTAAATCTCCTTACATTAGACTTGTTCACATTATTATATAAGCCTTATTTACTAATGTCGACCTTTATTACATAGAAAACATATTATTCTACCTATGTGAGGGGTTAGGGAGGTTAGGTCCCTAACACAAGAGAGAGACCAAATAGTGCTAGAGTACACCAATATATTCCATACCTTGCGCTCAAATATGAGTATTAGAGACTCCAAGCGACACCTAGTTCTGAAGTATTGTAGTGTCATACATAGGTACATCTAAACAAAGATATCATCTTTCTAATAATATTTTCCATCCTTGGATTTTATCAATTTTAAATACCTCTCTTTTCTTCATTAAGTGATTCATTATGAAGCACTACTTGGCCACTCAAGACCACTCTATTCCAATTGAAATTATACACTCCTCCATTCTCACATATACCTTGCTTTTGCTGCACACTCTAATAACAGAGGAAACTTTCTTGTTTTGGATACTTTAGAAAAAAATTGCTAGATCATATATAACAATTCCTTCTTCCTGCATTCCCATGCTTGCACATAGAGATGACTCATCCACTCATGAGTCACACCTCATCTCATGATATCTTTTTTTCCCTTCTCTTGCAACAATCTTGTAGCCTTCACTACATTCTACCTTCAAGGCCATCGAGTCCTCTTTAACTCTCTACACTTGTTTATAACATTCATCACCTATTGGATTCATTCCTTGTGTGAGAACATCTGTTCATTTTTCTTTTGCAATCTATTCAGACTCTATAGCAACTGAATACTAATATTCCTATGCCCTTCCTTAGACCTTTATCAACTTTGCATCGCTTTCCCTACAACCCTACACTTTCATTTTGAAGCTCTTCGATGCTTTAGCCAAATTCACAAGCTTGACCTTCTTCCCTGTCCAATGGACCTTGGGATTAATCTAGACTAGACCCACACAATCCTTATTTGTGGAATCTTATCCTCTTGCTAGTAGTCTCTTCACACAACACTCTATGCTAGAGTGCTCCTCTACTTATCAACAATGCCTTGTTAATAACCTTCGCCCCTTTTTACCTTGCTAAGATATTACAATTCAAATGTGCCTCTATACTTATGAATAGGAACTATCATGAGTTTCATGCTCTTCCTTACCCAAAAATTTCCTTTAGAACTCCCCTATATTGTTTGGGAAATTTTCTCTAGACTTTGACATTATTTGGAACAATATTCACAATGAGTAGTTACTTGGTTCATGGAGTCTAGATCCACTTTTTTCCTACAGATTTATGGAGAAACCCGATGCTCCCCTGGAGAAATTATAAATTCTATCATATTATCCTTTGGATTACCTTTCCAATGTCCATACTCATGCTTCAATCGGATTTACGAGCCAAAATTTATGGCCTCCTAAAATTCCATTCTACTGAATCGTGTCTTTCAAGTTCACCAAAAACCTTTCTTCTAATTCCTTGAGGATCCTTTGGCTTAAGACTAAAATATGAATGTATATTTGGATTCTAATATCTAATATATTTCCAATGACTACTTTCTTTCTCAAATATTAGCTTTGAGTAACAAGTTATAAGCAATTGAATATTTCTCATTTACCCCTTTTGTGCACCTTTCTCCCTGGTGCAAATAATCTTAAACACCAACTATTTCCACTTACGTAGGTGAATCTATTAGGAATCAAGGAAAATTTTCTACATGACACAAATAAAATAATTGACAATGAATTCACAAAAATTGACATATTGTCAAACTAATGCTCCAGTCAAAATCTGCAACAATCTGGAAATGACAACTTTGGCCCTTTGGACTTTCTCCTGGCTTAGTAATTTTATCCATGTTTATGAATCCCTAAACCAAATAATTTGGTATTTTGATAGAATATCAACTGGGTCTTCCCATTACTACCTTCTGAATGATCCGTCACAATTTCACCCTTAATTGGGCTCCAGACTATTAGTTACAACCTATAGAAGTTTTGATTGTTTTACATTTTTATCCTTGTATGGTACATGTGTATTCTTTTTCTTCCAACGCATTTTTCATACCTAGATTACAAACCTGACTCCATGGTTGTCTTTTATGGTTCAATATATTCCCATAGACTTCTTCTATGCCCAAAATGGACTTCTGAGCTAGAAATTATGCCCTCCAGAACGAAAATGGGGCTGAAATTTACCTTAACTATTTTAGTTGTAACTTTCTCATACGCTCTCTCTTTTGCAAACAAATTAGCTCATTGGAAGTATCTCTCTGATTTATTTTATTTAAATTGAAAAGAATGTATGTGGTTCCTATGACACTTACATTCTTGAAAATTAGAACTACTAAGAATGTTGTTTAGGGGTAAGTTAGTTTAAATAGTACAAATATTTAAATATTATACATATTAATAGATATTATATACCTAACTTTTATAAAGTTATTGTTGATGTTTTGGTAGCTGCGGGAGGTATTAACCTCCAAGTGTAACCTTTGTACTTAGAATAGAATATTCAAGAAGTAAGAGAACCATTAAACATATGTGTGAAAACCCTAGAAGAGAAGGCATCCCAAGGAGAATAATAATAAAGAAATAGAAAAACCCAGAAAGAGAAGTCAACCCTGCCAGAAAAATTCAAAGT
Source organism: Picea mariana (assembly GCA_032191745.1). Lineage (NCBI taxonomy): Eukaryota > Viridiplantae > Streptophyta > Pinopsida > Pinales > Pinaceae > Picea > Picea mariana. The sequence continues at coordinate 71,458 of JASDQU011104643.1, forward strand.
AAACTATATTTTCCAGAAAATATAGGTCGGCTCGGTGAGAAAAGTTCACTAGTAGAATAAGTATAAATAAGGTGAATCCATAGCTCATTTATACACTCTCTCACACACTCAGAAACAATGTGCAAGTCTAATGAGGTGCAACAACAGTAGCTAGGGTGCAATTCTAAGGAGCAACAATGGAAGCTAGGGCACAAGTCTTTATGGTATCTTCTTCTTGTGCGCTTCTCTTGGTAAAGGTACACTTTATTGGTATTGTGTTTCTAATGCAACAATGGTGTTTCTAGTTAGGGTTTATCTGTTGGTTATAGTGTGGACTTGCAAGAATCATTCTATCTAA
>JASDQU011104643.1:71814-82606 GCA_032191745.1 Picea mariana
TCTAAGGAGCAACAATGGAAGCTAGGGCACAAGTCTTTATGGTATCTTCTTCTTGTGCGCTTCTCTTGGTAAAGGTACACTTTATTGGTATTGTGTTTCTAATGCAACAATGGTGTTTCTAGTTAGGGTTTATCTGTTGGTTATAGTGTGGACTTGCAAGAATCATTCTATCTAAGAAGAGGTTATTGTGCTCTGGGGTGGCATATGTGGATGCCTATGTTTGGGTGACAATGATGTGACATTGTCTATGGTTAAACGAGCATACACAAATCTTAACATGGTATCCGAGTTGGCTTCCTTCGTAACACTCTAACCATTAGAAGGAAGATCCTCGATTTCTCCCATTGTCAATCTCAATGAGCACTTACTAAACCCATCAAAGGAACCTCAAGTACCATTAGGAGAATTGTTCAAAAAGACTTACTTTGGAGAATTTGTGGATATCAAAAAACTAATGGAAGAGCAAAATGACCAAATGGAAGCACACAATGATGTCCAAGAAAATGATGATGTATCTCTTGAGAATGATGAATTTGGGGTATATGATATTATTGATTAGTTTTAAGATTCCCTTTAAAATGATACTCAGTTTTGCAAATTTTTAATGAGTTATAGTTTTAATGTTTTGAGTTTCAGATTTTAAAATAAGGATAAATATGTATCTATTGTTGTTTTATGATGAATACTTTTTATTATTTTATTTTTTAGTTTGGAAAATGACATTAAATACTTTCATTTTTTTTTACTTCCAATCTATACAAATATTTAAAAACATGTTAATTTTTTTTTTCACTTTTTTTTTGTTCAATTATGTAATTTTTAAGAGGATAGCTTCCAAAATGTATAGATATTTTTATTATACATGGCTTTAAAATATGTATTTTTTTTTCTAAATGTTTAAAAATAATGTTATTTAACTACAATTGTTTTCTATGTATTGAAGTAAAGGTAAAAAACGTGTTAAAATTTATTTTACACTATATTTAAAAAGTATGGCACCATAAATTAATTAATAAGACATAATTATATGAAAAATCTTAATTTCAAAAAAGTAAACGATATATAACATTTTTAACATTGAAAAAACATGGAAAAATAATAAAAAACACCATTGAAGAAAAAAAGCAATTTAGAAAAAATAGAAAATAGTTGAAAAAATAAACATCTAAAAAAATGTGGATAAGTTATAGATAAGAATATTTAAAACATCAAAATTTTTCCTAAAAAGAAGGGGTTGATATGAGTAATTCTGATTATGGGCCTAACCCGGTGGTGACATCAAGTGAGGCCCTAAACAAGTTCTTGGCCAGGGATTCGACGCCAAAACCTCATGCAAGCAAACAATGACACTCATCCACTTAAGCTAACCCACCAAGTTTATACTATTAAATTATTAAATGTAAATATATTTTATTAAAAAATTTGTATTATGTGTGCATATTCAAATCACGATCGATAGAAAGTGAGATCAATGGTTGTTATTTATTTTGGCTTCCATAGCCTCTCTAAAAGTTATTGGAGGGTGAGGGTCCAAATATGCAGAAACCATGGTTTGAAGCACGAGCAATGTGACAGTTGGGTATTGGATCCCCCGATAGTTTTTGAAACCACAAGGGGACCCCTCCGGAAAACCATTATGTGACGTCATTCAAGAACATCCTATGAAACAATTATGGAGCAATGACATGGCATATAATAGAGCAATGACATGGCGTCCAACAAAGCAATGACGTATGTTAATTTGACAATATCATCATTTGAAAATATTTTCCAACTGTCCTTTTTAAACCAATAATAAAGTGCCACATGTTCCAAAGGTTAATTCCAAGGAATTACAAGTTTAAAGTTCACAGTTAAAGTGTTAAATCTATCGGTCCAAGAGGAGAAAGCAATACAGAGTGCAGGAAAGGTAAAATAAAATATTGGACCTATCAACCAGTTAAAGACAACCAAAAATAGTGTTTCTTCATTAGAAAGGAATATTCTAGGTATTTCAAAACACCATTCATACTTTCTTTTACAATATGAAGTCTTCTAAGCTTACAAAGTCATGTTGAACCTTAACTGTAGAAGAACAAGACTTAGACGACTGAGATGAAGAATTGTTTAATACAATATTATCTCATTTTGATTTATATGAAATTCATCAACGATCCTCTAACCTCTTTCAAGACCTTAAATATTTTTACCATGTCTGGGAGTTTATCTTAGCCAAATTCATAGTCCCTCAAACTTACCATTTTCTTGAATTTGTGTCTTGGTGCACATCAAATTATGTACCCATTGAAAGGCTTGTTATATATGGAAATGGGTTAATTTTGTTTGTATCAGATTCTCAATCAATTAATGAGATGTTAAAATTGGAAGAAGTGCCTAAAATTCAAATTCTTAAAGAAGTAAACTTGGTTGTTGGTTTTAAGGAATTAAGTTCTCAAGAAAGGGATACTTTATTCTAATCTTGTTTGGAAAAAGATGGTTTTGTACCTCAAAACTCCTCTACTTATGAAACCAATATCTTCCATAAGATTTCAAGACAAGTCATAGCTATGATATGTTCAATTTTAGGTTATGACCATGACAAGACTATTGATGAAGTCATTCTGGGGTTTATGTCCTCTATTTCCCTACCTACTCTTAAACCCTTAGTCAAATTTAATTATGCTCAATGTTTCACCAATGTTATTAATTTCCAATTAAGATAATTTGAGGCCAGTAGATACTTTAGATTTTAGTCTTATTCGGTATATTTGTTCTTGTATTTTTAAGCCATCAAATTTCAACACCTCCAGTTGAAAACAAAAGATCAAATGGGTAATCCCTACTCTGTAATTCACTGGAACTCCTTGGTTAGAAAAAGACCTCAAAATGAAATATTCATTGAATATATCAATCATTTTATGGCCATTACTTACACTATTATCTATGAAAAAGTTCCTCCAAGAATGTTTCCAGAATTCAAGAAGCTTATGCAACCGAGTCTAGATACTAAGGTGGGAGACTGGTATTTATTCAAAAATCACACATAGATCATAATTTATGGTTTTGAAGTTCAACCCTTCTTGTTACCAACATTTTTTACAATGATAATTTTTTCTCTAGAATACATAAGTAAAATATTAAATTTTAATTATATGCATTTTGCTTCAAGGAAACAAAAGGCGACTTTTAAGTTAAAGAAGGAAGTTGGACCTTTCATTATCAATACCAAATCAAAATTCGAGGTGGGAGAGAAAATTATCCAAAAAATGAGTTTTCACCAAGGGGAACTATGGAATAATTACTAAGAAAATATTGGATCAAAGTACTATTCCTTATGGCCATTATAGTAAATCTAGATTAGAAGAATTGGAAAATCAATATTTCTTCCAACGCATTTTTCATACCTAGATTACAAACCTGACTCCATGGTTGTCTTTTATGGTTCAATATATTCCCATAGACTTCTTCTATGCCCAAAATGGACTTCTGAGCTAGAAATTATGCCCTCCAGAACTAAAATGGGGCTGAAATTTACCTTAACTATTTTAGTTGTAACTTTCTCATACGCTCTCTGTTTTGCAAACAAATTAGCTCATTGGAAATATCTCTCTGATTTATTTTATTTAAACTGAAAAGAATGTATGTGGTTCCTATGACACTTACATTCTTGAAAATTAGAACTACTAAGAATGTTGTTTAGGGGTAAGTTAGTTTAAATAGTACAAATATTTAAATATTATACATATTAATAGATATTATATACCTAACTTTTATAAAGTTATTTTTGATGTTTTGGTAGCTGCGGGAGGTATTAACCTCCAAGTGTAACCTTTGTACTTAGAATAGAATATTCAAGAAGTAAGAGAACCATTAAACATATGTGTGAAAACCCTAGAAGAGAAGGCATCCCAAGGAGAATAATAATAAAGAAATAGAAAAACCTAGAAAGAGAAGTCAATGCTGCCAGAAAAATTCAAAGTAAACTATATTTTCCAGAAAATATAGGTCGGCTCGGTGAGAAAAGTTCACTAGTAGAATAAGTATAAATAAGGTGACTCCATAGCTCATTTATACACTCTCTCACACACTCAGAAACAATGTGCAAGTCTAATGAGGTGCAACAACAGTAGCTAGGGTGCAAGTCTAAGGAGCAACAATGGAAGCTAGGGCACAAGTCTTTATGGTATCTTCTTCTTGTGCGCTTCTCTTGGTAAAGGTACACTTTATTGGTATTGTGTTTCTAATGCAACAATGGTGTTTCTAGTTAGGGTTTATCTGTTGGTTATAGTGTGGACTTGCAAGAATCATTCTATCTAAGAAGAGGTTATTGTGCTCTGGGGTGGCATATGTGGATGCCTATGTTTGGGTGACAATGATGTGACATTGTCTATGGTTAAACGAGCATACACAAATCTTAACATGGTATCCGAGTTGGCTTCCTTCGTAACACTCTAACCATTAGAAGGAAGATCCTCGATTTCTCCCATTGTCAATCTCAATGAGCACTTACTAAACCCATCAAAGGAACCTCAAGTACCATTAGGAGAATTGTTCAAAAAGACTTACTTTGGAGAATTTGTGGATATCAAAAAACTAATGGAAGAGCAAAATGACCAAATGGAAGCACACAATGATGTCCAAGAAAATGATGATGTRTCTCTTGAGAATRATGAATTTGGGGTATATGATATTATTGATTAGTTTTAAGATTCCCTTTAAAATGATACTCAGTTTTGCAAATTTTTAATGAGTTATAGTTTTAATGTTTTGAGTTTCAGATTTTAAAATAAGGATAAATATGTATCTATTGTTGTTTTATGATGAATACTTTTTATTATTTTATTTTTTAGTTTGGAAAATGACATTAAATACTTTCATTTTTTTTTACTTCCAATCTATACAAATATTTAAAAACATGTTAATTTTTTTTTTCACTTTTTTTTGTTCAATTATGTAATTTTTAAGAGGATAGCTTCCAAAATGTATAGATATTTTTATTATACATGGCTTTAAAATATGTAATTTTTTTTCTAAATGTTTAAAAATAATGTTATTTAATTACAATTGTTTTCTATGTATTGAAGTAAAGGTAAAAAATGTGTTAAAATTTATTTTACACTATATTTAAAAAGTATGGCACCATAAATTAATTAATAAGACATAATTATATGAAAAATCTTAATTTCAAAAAAGTAAACGATATATAACATTTTTAACATTGAAAAAACATGGAAAAATAATAAAAAACACCATTGATGAAAAAATGCAATTTAGAAAAAATAGAAAATAGTTAAAAAAATAAACATATAAAAAAATGTGGATAAGTTATAGATAAGAATATTTAAAACATTAAATTTTTTCCTAAAAAGAGGGGGTTGATACGAGTAGGTCTGATTATGGGCCTAACCCGGTGGTGACATCAAGTGAGGCCCTAAACAGGTTCTTGGCCAGGGATTCGACCCCGAAACCTCATGCGAGCAAACAACGACACTCATCCACTTAAACTAACCCACCGGACTTATACCATTAAATTATTAAATGTACATATATTTTACTAAAAAAATTGTATTATGTGTGCATATTCAAATCACGATCGACAGAAAGTGAGATCAACGGTTGTTATTTATTTTGGCTCCCATAGCCTCTCTGAAAGTTATTGGAGGGTGAAGGTCCAAATATGCAGAAACCATGGTTTGAGGCACGAGCAATGTGACGGTTGGGGATTGGATCCCCCAATGGTTTTTGAAACCACAAGGGAACCCCTTCGGAAAACCATTATGTGACGCCATTCAAGGACATCCGATGGAACAATTATGGAGCAATGACATGGCATATAATAGAGCAATGACATGGCATCCAACAAAGCAATGACGTATGTTAATTTGACAATATCATCATTTGAAAAATATTTTCCAACTGTCCTTTTTAAACCAATAATAAAGTGCCACATGTTCCAAAGGTTAATTCCAAGGAATAAAAGGTTTAAAGTTCACAGTTAAAGTGTTAAATCTATCGGTTCAAGAGGAGAAAGCAATACAGAGTGCAGGAAAGGTAAAATAAAATATTGGACCTATCAACCAGTTAAAGACAACCAAAAATAGTGTTTCTTCATTAGAAAGGAATATTCCGGGTATTTCAAAACACCATTCATACTTTCTTTTACAATATGAAGTCTTCTAAGCTTACAAAGTTAGGTCGAACCTTAACTGTAGAAGAACAAGACCTAGATGACCGAGATGAAGAATTGTTTAATACAATATTGTCTCATTTTGATTTATATGAAATTCATCAACAATCCTCTAACTTCTTTCGAGACCTTAAATATTTTTACCATGTCTGGGAATTTAACTTAGCCAAATTCATAGTTCCTCAAACTTACCATTTTCTTGAATTTGTGTCTTGGAGCACATCAAATTATGTACCCATTGAAAGGCTTGTTATATATGGAAATGGGTTAATTTTGTTTGTATCAGATTCTCAATCAATTAATGAGATGTTAAAATTGGAAGAAGTGCCTAAAATTCAAATTCTTAAAGAAGTAAACTTGGTTGTTGGTTTTAAGGAATTAAGTTCTCAAGAAAGGGATACTTTATTCTAATCTTGTTTGGAAAAAGATGGTTTTGTACCTCAAAACTCCTCTACTTATGAAACTAATATTTTCCATAAGATTTCAAGACAAGTCATAGCTATGATATGTTCAATTTTAGGTTATGATCATGACAAGACTGTTGATGAAGTCATTCTAGGGTTTATGTCCTCTATTTCCCCACCTACTCTTAAACTCTTAGTCAAATTTAATTATGCTCAATGTTTCACTGATGTTATTAATTTCCAATTAAGATAATTTGAGGCCAGTAGATACTTTAGATTTCATTCTTATTCGGTAGATTTGTTCTTGTATTTTTAAGCCATCAAATTTCAACACCTCCAGTTGAAAACAAAAGATCAAATGGGTAATCCCTACTCTGTAATTCACTAGAACTCCTTGGTTAGAAAAATACCTCAAAATGAAAGATTCATTGAATATATCAATCATTTTATGGCCATTACTTACACTATTATTTATGAAGAAGTTCCTCCAAGAATGTTTCCAGAATTCAAGAAGGTTATGCAACTGAGTCTAGATACTAAGGTGGGAGACTGGTATTTACTCAAAAATCACACATAGATCAGAATTTATGGGTTTGAAGTTCAACCCTTCTTGTTACCAACATTTTTTACAATGAGATTTTTTTCTCTAGAATACATAAGAAAAATATTAAATTTTAATTATATGCATTTTGCTTCAAGGAAACAAAAGGTGGCTTTTAAGTTAAAGAAGGAAGTTGGACCTTTCATTATCAATACCAAATCAAAATTCGAGGTGGTAGAAAATTATCCAAAAAATGAATTTTCACCGAACTATGGAATAATTACTAAGAAAATATTGGATCAGAGTACTATTCCTTATGGCCATTATAGTAAATTTAGATTAGAAGAATTGGAAAATCAATAAACCTAGGAACATGTTCAAATAATTTCATAAAGTCAGATACAATATTTATCTTAGCTATCTCATCCATCTACAATTGAAACACCACAACAACATGGGAATATTAATAAAAGGACTTATCTTGAATATTCTTAGGCAATTTCAGATGTGGAACGAGAAGTACAACCAAACAAGAAACAGAGAATGGGAAAACAATCAGAGCACAAAGGTCAGTCAATACAGAAGAAAGGTGAATCATAAACAAGCAAGCCTATTTTCTCAATTCATTTTCTTCAATATTAAAGTGTTGAAATTTCAAGAGCTGAAGGAGAAAATTAAGTTTTTGCAGCTCAATCAAAAGAAGAAAATATTTTTTCTCAATTTCTAGAAGTGAAGAACAAAAATGTCAAAATTAAGAAGGATATATATCCTCAAATTTGGAACTAGGTACCTTCACAAACTAGGTTATTATCAGCCCTGGATTATGAAAAAGGAGAATTTAACATGGTTGTGTTAGAACCTAAAGCTCAGAATGTGAAGATAACAAAATACTACAAAGCTCCCAGACTTTTAGTTAAACTAGACCAAATAAATATAGTTCACAAAATGGATCTACACAGAAAAACTAGAGAGATGGTATTCAAATATGTAATGCAAACCTCTCTTGATATGAGCAACCTACAAACTATGACAAACAATATCCAACATCAACTAAAACAAGAGAAATTGGAAAATAGAACTAATCAAATGAGGATTGATGAGATTGAGAAATGGATAGTTGAATAGGGAGATAATCCTAAGGATACAAAGTCAATACAATATCTAATTAAAACCGAGGATAATGAAATCCTAACATTAAAGAAGAAACTCAATATACCTAATATTGATCATGTTCAAACCCATGAACTATAAGCAATATAACAAGAGAAAGATAATCTTTTACAACAAATGATCTAGATGAATGAGCAGATTGAGTTATATGAACAAAACATTGAAGTTTTGAAGAAAGAAAAAGATGGACATGTAGAGAAAGGACATTCTTCACAACCTTCAGTACCTACAAATCCCTCTTAAGAGTTAGCCAAAACTCTATCAAATTTAAATTTGAAGGAAGTAGAAGTTGAGAAGTTAAGAAGAGTGATTTATGTATAGAGTGATGAATTAGCTGTCTTGAGAGAACAATTGGTTATAAGGACAAGAAAATTTTAAAATATTAGAAGATCAAGGCTAAATTTCAAGAAGATATAGAGCAACTACAAGTTAAGGTGGCTGGTAAACAATACCTTATTGGGGAAAAACATATTCTTTGGGATCAAATTATACTAGAAATTATAAAAATGTGGAATTCTTTTAAATTGATGGGAGATGAATCATAGTTAGCATTTGAAGTAGAGAAAAGTGTTCAGAAGACATTCCAAGAATTGGGCAATAAACCTCAACTAGCCACTAAAATCATAAAATTTTGTAACTCCAAGTCCAAAGAAGAATTAAGAATTCATGGGGTAAAAGATCGTACTTATTTGGTCATGGAGACAGAAAAAATATTCACAAAGATAAATTTAACCCAGCAAGCTCATAATAAGTATAATGTAGTCAAAAGAAATGTTGAACTTTTTTCCAATAAGTTCAATAATCATGTAAAGATGGGGTTGTCAACCTGTTGGAGTAAAAAGAGAAATCTTTTTTTTTAATCTTAGAGGCTAAGTTTATTTAAAGCTAGGGAGAACATTGATAAATTTCAAGAGATGAGTGGAGAACTAAAGGATCAAATTATAGTAGATAATTTAATCGCTGATTTCTATCTATTATGGCAAATTAAGAATTTTTTTTTCAACTACTCCAACTTATGATAAGTACACTGAATTGGATAATTGGATATCTCCTATAGGAAATTGCTTACATGCAAATATCCTACAGATGAATATTGGAAAGTTCTTATTCAGTTTTCTTAGGAATGAATCATCAAAAAACCCAAAGGGAGAATAAGATAAGAGAGAATCAACCTCTGGCAATTGTTTTTTCAAACTTCTATTATTGTATAGTCAAAGACTATTTTTGGGTGTCAGGTCTAGAAAATAGATCAAAGTAACCACTTTTGGCTATGATTGAACATTGTATAAAAGTGAGCAAAAGTTCAATGTAAGGGGATTTTTCAAGGGATTTTTCCCGAAGAGAAAACACCGAAGAGCTTAATCAAAGGATGCATTTTTTCATATCAAGAGCTTAAAATATTCATTGTTTAAGTTGTGTTAGTATGTAAATCTCTTGTTTTATGTTATCATGTTATTCATAAAGATTTCACATTCTATGTGTCTAAGTATTATTTGTTTCAAAGTTACATTATAAATAACAATTTGGTACGACCACCACTGTTATAAATTAAAAGGAATATCTTAAATAAATTATAGATTTCATAATATGGTACTATAAGTATTAATGTGACCTATAATTCCTTCTATAATCCTTTGTTTGAAACAACAATCTAAAATATTTACTGTTGTTATCCATAAATATATTTTGATATTTTCTCAGATACATTTTATTGTTGCTAAATTCATTTGGTTCAGCAGATTTGTTCTATTAGAAGGGTTTCATGATATATTCATTATGGATACATTGTTCTCTTTTATTTCATGTTATCATTCTCTTTCATCCATTTATCTTAAAGTCATTAAATTGTCTAGTACACTTAAACACTGCCTTGAAAGTTTAAGATTGTTATAATTATTTATTTTGACATTCCTGAGCGATTGAATTCTTTGAAATTGTTTAACATAGAACTCTATTCTATGAACATAAATCAAATGATTATTTTAATTCAAAGATCGAGTCGAACAAGGATGCCTTGGCATAGTTTCCTAGCCAGAAACATCTTAAGGAACAACAAGCACTACTTATGAAACCATGACCAATACAAATGGAACTCTGAGAAACACTTATGGAACCATAAGCAATTAGGGAACCTTGAATAAAGGTTTTGGAACATTGAGCATTTGGTGGTGGAGGCATCATCATTTTTTTTAACCATGAAAAATGCAAATGAAACCATAACCAATGCTCATGGAACGACAAAATATTAAACAGAGTTTGTGGAACTGTGAACATTTCGAGTTTAATCATTGTTAGAAAAATAGGACCGCGGAGCAATAAAATAAAACAAATGCAGAAACAAAACACAGAAGACACACAATATAAGAGAGACACAGATTTACGTGGTTCACCCAGTGTGGGCTACGTCCACTATAGAAATTGCCAGGTCCTTCCTTTATTATTATCCAACAAATGAAGGGATACAACCTACAACAAAACCCGATGTAACTTCCTCTTCTTTCTCTCACAGTC